>CAUYPK010003692.1:0-33282 GCA_963574355.1 Loris lydekkerianus | reverse complement strand
ATTGCCAGAGTTTTTCTGTTGATTTTGCCTCATGATTGTTTTTCACTGTTGCCTCTGGCTGTCCTCAGAGTTGGGGAGGTGTCTCTCCAAGATTAGACCCCAGCAGGATCACTCTATTGTTGCTGGATCTTTGTAGGGAGTGACCCTGTGTAGTTCCTCTGGGGATGCTCTAGCTAGGGAATTCTGGTTGTGGAAGCAGCTCCGGTGTGTGACACACCCAGATCCAGCAACTGGGCTGGGGGTGGTGCTCATGGTTCTGGGAGTGCTTGGTGCCCAGTGACTTTGGCACAGACAGCCCAAGGCTCCAGCAGTCTGTGGCCAGGAGAAGGGCTCTGTGTAGAGGCATGGAGGGCTCCAGAGGTCATGCAGCTACCAGAGTCCCTGGCCAGATGAACGGGCTAGTGTGGAGACTGGGAGGACAAAGGAGGGAGGATGCAGGGTTGCGTGGCTCCCGCAGTTCCTAGGCAGGGAATGTAGAGGCCTGGTGGGTGCGGGTCACCGGTTGGGGTTGCTGCACAGCTCTTATGGAGGTCTGGGTGGCGCCAAGCCCAGGAGTTTGAGGTTGCTATGAGCTGTGATGTCACGGCACTCTACCCAGGGCAACAGCCCAAGGCTCCAGTGTGCCAAAACCATCTCACTCTGCTCCTAAGGATTAAGGCTGTAAGGCAGCTCACTCCCCACCTTTAGGCTGCTCATTGACTAGTTTACTTTGTCCTGCCTGATCCTTGCTATGGGACCCTGAGGGTGGAGCTTGCCAAAGCAGTTCTTTCACAATGGCATACTTCGCCCAGCTCAGTGGCTCATTCTGGGGTCCCAGACAATGCCCAACATTCTCCACACTCCTGCTCAAGCTCTCCCCAAGGCAGCTCAACTGAGTGCCAAGTCCAAGAACACCAAAAGAGTTCACAGGTACAGCCTTTCCGGTTTGCAGTCTCACTGCTGCTTGTACTCACAGTTGCCGGCGTGATTAGGTTGATCAAACACACACAGCCACTTGCCAGTTTTCCACTTTTTTTGTCCTCCTCCTGGGGTCCATAAGTTCCTTGCTGGCTCCCTGTATCCTCAAAGGGATGATCATAGGCAGATCCCACCAGCCAGAGATGCCTGGAGTCTTGTCTCCCCAGACTCACTGTACCCAGTTACAGGGAAGCTGTTACTCGGCCGCCATCTTTAATCCCTATCCCAGCTATTTTTAGAGATAGGGTCAGGCACTTGCTCAGCCTGGTCTCAAAAACCTGTGAGCTCAGGCAACCCACCCACTTCGGCCTCCCGGAGTGCTAGGATTACAGGTGTGACCCACCACGCCCAGCCTTCTTACCTTGGCTCTTAAGCTATCCTGCACTGCCATCCACATCTCCCATAGATCGCCTTTGATCTGGCCTCCAGAAATGCCCCCAACTCTCCCTAGGGCCTATTTCAATCCATCCATCCTAAGTGGCATGGACTTAGGACCCATTGCTGGTGAGACTTGGCTTCCTTCTCTGCCAGTGGAACCCTTAGGAAGAGAAGGAGCCCTGGATGGGCAGTAGGAAGATAACTCATGCTGACCAAGTTTTGGCCTCAGGGATGAACCCTACTTATGTATCTTCTCAATTTGTCTCTCACTGGAAGAATTACTGTTCTCTCTCTCTTTTTTAAGTAAAGTTAGTTTCAGAAGAAGCCAAAGTGCCAGGGTAAGATAGAGGCATAAACAGTTAAACCCGAGCCTGAATCTAGAATTTGTGCTCTTAACATCCCTTTCTCAAAGTTTCCACCAGTGAAACCTCCAATCAACACCAGGCCCAGGATATTTCACACCCTAAGCACAGGCTTGGAATCAGTTATTTTATTTTGATTTCCTATTTTCTCCTTCCAAATATCTCCTGCCTCTACTTTTTCCTCTAACTTTTCCTCCATATTGCAGATAGATTTTTCTAAAATGCAAATGCAATCATAGTCCACCTGAAAACCCATCAGGGTTTCAAACTGCACTTAGGATAATGTCTATGGCTCCCTGTTTTTTCCAATCTCATCTCTATTATTCACACCCTCTCCCTTCTTCACCCCACATATATCCCATTTAAACTGAAGACAAATTACTAGTTTTTCCTCAAACATTTTCTTGATAAAAATTTATTGAATGACTAAAGTCCCACCGGACTTTGCTTACCAGCTAAGTGAGCTCCTCTCTTCCCCAAGCTCTCTCTATTCTTCAAGCTCAGATCAGGTTTCCCCTCCTCAGAGAAGCCTTCATCAACCTTCTCAGGCCTCAGCAGCTAGTGCCAATGCCAGTTTCCTCCATTTGAACACAGCAGAACTCTTTCCACTTTCAGTTTTTTTCTTCCCTGCTAGGTAGCCAACAGGAGTTAATAAAAGGACAACTGGAGGAGTGAGAATCCGGGCCTGTGCCAGACTAGATCTGTAGCTAGGCTCTGCTACCCCAACTGCGTACCCAGGGGCAAAATAAGCTTAACTTTCCACAACCTCTGTTTCCTCATCTCATCTGAAAATGCTGAATAAAAATACCCACCCCAGAGACACTGAGAGAAGTGAACTTAAGGTATGCAAAGTACTGTTCCTAGCACTTAAAAGTGAGCTACCCTTATTCTAATTACACATAACAGAAGTTGCTTCCAAACCTTATGAAATACCCTGAGCTCTGTCCATGGTATGTAGTTTTCTGGTTGCTTATTGGGTGGTTGAAGTGCCCTCTTGTTTCTATTCCCGAGTCCAGTTCTGCGGACTATCAGGGGCCATGTCAAGCCCCTTTTTTCTTCTCTGGCTGACGTCTTATTCCCAGACTTCCCCTTTCCTAGACCAAGAATGCCCCCGCAGAGGTGCACAAGAGTGACCTGGGCTCCCCAAGTCCCCTGATCCTCTAACCTGGGCTCCCACCTCCATCCACGGGCTCTCTTGAATCTCATCCTCCTAGGAGCTTGTGCCGGAGCGCCCCCCACCGGTCCTACTCGGAAGGTCCGTTGGCCGCGGCAGGCCCAGGAAGGCAGGGCCCACCTGTCCCCAATCCACGTGCTCCAGGCCTCCTCCGGAAGGCACTACCTTCCTGCCAGGCGCAATATGGACTACATTTCCCAGGGTGCGCAGCGGCGGGGCCTAGGCTCGGCGGGGGCCTGGGGCGGCGCGCCACTCTATCGCCTGCTCAGGAGCGCGCGAGTTGGCGCCAGGACAGGGCCGGGGACCCGGAATGAGTTTCCGCGTAGTTCCGCTAGGCCGTGCCGGGCTGTGCCAGGACGTGCCGGGCCAGGACTGGCGGGTTGGGGGCCTGAGTTGGCAGTGCCGGGGACAGGCGCTCGGGACAGTCGGCGCCTTGCTGAGGTCCCCGCCCCGTCCCGGCCGGGCTGGCTTGTCACTCAGTCACTGGGGCGGAGGCAGCGGCGGTAACCGGGCAGGAACCTGGCTGAGAGCAGATTACCAGCCAGGCCGAGCGGAGAGGACCTGCTATAGCCCCTCAACTACACGGACACTTCGCCCCTGACTCGCGAAGCTGCGCCTCTGGGCTTCATTGGACGCCTCCATAACCCGCGAAGGGATCTCTCCTCCGGAGCCCTCAGGCCCTTGACCTCCTCATAGCTCCAGAGAGCTCACCCAAACGAGGGTGTTTTGGTTACTAGCCATCGGCCCCGTCACCCCTCGGTTTCCCCCACAGGCCTTCCTCCCCTATGACTCCCTCCTCACAGCTTTTGGGCACAGAGCCGTGACCTATCACTAAGACCTCCGCCTGCGAGCTCTTCACTGACGGCTCCCTCCCCGAAGTCCCCTCAGCGGAGCTCCTACGAGCACTCCTTTTGGTCTCTGGCAAGACCCCCACCCTCAAACGAGGTGGGGAGGCCTCGGCAGCCATGCCCGCCCTGGGCCCCCCCTCACCTCACCACTTCCTGGGCACCCAAGCCAAGGTCTAGCAGGGGGCCAGCAGCCAAGGGGCTGGGGCAGGAGGCAGATCAGGGTCCGCCCCCCTGCTAGGGAGGGAGCAAAGATGGAGCGGCGGGAGGAGCAGCCGGGGGCTGCAGGGGCTGGAGCAGCACCAGCCTTGGACTTCACTGTGGAGAACGTGGAGAAGGTATGATGGTTCTGGGGTGGGCACTCCAGTGACAGAGCAGAAGTTCTGGGGACTGTCACTAATGCCAGAGCTCAGGCCTGGGCTGGATGCCTACTGGGATGTTGCCCCCAGAGCACCTGGCATTCGCTGTCTCTCTGAGCAGGCAGGACAGCAGTGTTGCAGTGCACTAATGGGCTATTTTTGGCTTTCCTTAGAGGTGGGTCGCTGTGGACAGTTACTTCTAGAGTCTTGGGATGGTCCCTTCAGGGTGCTGATGGCTTAGACCTCCAGCCAGACTGGCTATTCTCCAGCTCCATGAGAACTGCATGAGCAGTGCAGTAGGAAAGCAGGAACCCAGGAGACCTGCAGCTCAGTCCCCCGGAACCATACTGATGCTGAACTGTCCTGGACATAACTTTGTTGAGCCAAGGGCTCAGAAAATAATCTGAGAACCAAATAATCTGGAACCAAAACCAAAACAATCTGGTTTATGTTTTCACTCTTCTCGGAGAATGGTTCTTCCGTTATTGGATGAAAGCCAGACCAGTCCTGGACAGGCAGGAATGGGGCTGGCTGCCTTTGTTATGTGCTGAGTCCAAGAGTCCTGGCTCTGCTGGCAACCTTAGAGTGCTCTTTCTACTTATCTGCCCATATAGTTCCCTGCCTTGGCCATCCCAGGCACCCCCACTGCCCAGTCCATCTTTTCTGAACTGCTTTTTAGGTTCTTTTCTGCATCAGCTCCCTGCTGCTTAGAATGCAGGAATGCATGCACCCTAGGTTGCATGAGGAGATGGGGCTACCTTGCTGGAAAGCAAGAGATGATTGCGGAGGTTCACTTGTTAATTCTTTTGGCTTGAATGGTAAGGATGCTTCCCTCCTACCTCTTTTCTGCTGGCTTTGGCATCCTTGAGAGACCAAAATAATAGGCTGTCAGGGGTGTAAATAGAGCTAAACCTACTTGGATGGAGCTTGCTTAAGAGTAAGGATCCTGGCCTCACTCTCCTATCCCTTGGGGCTGGGGAGTGTTGGCATGGTGGCACACTGTTCCATGTGCTACCAGGGAGATAAATCACTGTTTTCTTACTTCATAAAGTCCCAGCGGAATTGGGACCCTGGAGGGATTCTGCTAGTTGAGAGTTTCAGGCTAAGCATTTGCCAAGACCGCAGCTATGGCAAAGGCTTCTCTGGATCGGCTTGGACCTTCGCACGTGCTCTCTGAGGGATGTTCTCACCCTCCCCTGCAGTATGTCTCTGCCCTAGGGCTGCTTGGCAAAAGTCTTAGTACTGCTCAAATTTCACTCTAGCTTTGGTGCCAGCATCTGGAGTAACCTAGGGGTGATCCTGGGGGAGCCGAAAGGAGCTCTTGGAGATGGTGGGAGCAACTGTGCCTGGGAGGGTCAAGGCCCTTCAGGCTATAGCATGTTCTTCTCAGGGTAGCTTCATCCCCATGGAGCCATTCCTTACACCTGGGCCTTGCCCTCAAGTGCCTCCCATTTGTGGAGCTCAGCCTCCTCTTTTCTGCTTTCCTGTGGAGATTACCTCTCTAAACCCATAACATTTTGCTATAAGAAGAGGATATGATAGAGCACGGGCAAGGTTCAGGCTCTCAAGATATCAGCAGGACCCCAGGCTCAGGAAACACTACAGAGCCCTGAGCATTTCCTGCTCAGAGCTTCTTAGTCAGGGAGAGAGAGAAAGCAGTCTTGCAGGACCAAGTCATGCCTCTGTTCTGGGCTCCGGCAGGGTCCAGAGTGGCCAACACCTGTTCAGTCCTGTGCTATCCTGCAGGCGCTGCACCAGCTCTACTACGACCCCAACATTGAGAACAAGAACCTGGCTCAGAAGTGGCTGATGCAGGCCCAGGTGTCCCCACAAGCCTGGCACTTCAGCTGGCAGCTACTGCAGCCTGACAAGGTGCCTGAGATCCAGTATTTTGGGGCTAGTGCTCTGCACATCAAGATCTCTCGCTACTGGAGTGACATTCCCACTGAGCAGTATGAAAGCCTAAAGGCACAGCTCTTCACCCAGATCACCTGCTTTGCCAGTGGCTCCAAGATTGTGCTGACTCGGCTGTGCGTGGCACTGGCCTCGCTGGCTCTCAACATGATGCCTGATGCTTGGCCATGTGCTGTGGCAGATATGGTACGGCTCTTCCAGGCTGAAGACTCACCAGTGGATGGCCAGGGTCGCTGCCTGGCCCTGCTAGAGCTGTTGACAGTGCTACCCGAGGAGTTCCAGACCAGCCGGCTTCCCCAGTACCGCAAAGGCCTAGTACGGGCCAGCCTGGCAGTGGAGTGTGGAGCTATCTTCCCATTGCTGGAGCAGCTGCTACAGCAGCCCAGCTCACCCAGCTGTGTGCGTCAGAAGGTGCTCAAGTGTTTCTCCAGCTGGGTGCAGCTGGAGGTGCCACTGCAGGACTGCGAGGCACTCATTCAGGCTGCCTTTGCTGCTCTGCAGGACTCAGAGCTCTTTGACAGTAGTGTGGAGGCCATCGTCAATGCCATTTCACAGCCTGATGCCCAGAGGTAAGCTGGTTCGCACCTCCCCAGAGAGGGAGAGTCTCTTGGTCAGACACACATCCACCCATTTGTCTGTTCAATAAACATTAATTGAGTGCCCACTGCATGCCTAGTCCTATGCTGGAGATATATTAAGGAACCAG
Organism: Loris lydekkerianus; assembly: GCA_963574355.1. Lineage (NCBI taxonomy): Eukaryota > Metazoa > Chordata > Mammalia > Primates > Lorisidae > Loris > Loris lydekkerianus. The sequence goes on along the minus strand of CAUYPK010003692.1, from coordinate 26,587 downwards.
GCAAAAAACGGTCCCTGTCCTCATGGTTCATAGAGGAAGGCAGACATTAAAGAACTAATTATCCAGTGAGTTATTGAATTAAAATATTTTCCTCTTTCTTTCTCTTATCAGTCACTAAGTCCTAGCTGTTCTGCTCCTGACCATATTGCATATCTATTTTTTTCCATTTCTATTACTACCACCCTAGGCCAAGGTGTCATCATCTCTCTCTCCAGATTACTGCAGATCTTTCTCACTAGGCCCCTGGTTTCTACTGGTTTTTACTCTTGTACCCTTCAGCCAGATGGATCTTTTGAAAATGGAGATCTGTTCTTTCTTTTCTGATCAGAGCCCTTCAGTGGCTTCTCACTGCTCTTAGGATAAAGATCAGAATCTCTAATGTTACTCATAAAGCTGCTGCCCAATAGGGCATCACCAAACTCATCTCATGTTACCTTTCTTGCTTTCTACACTCCCATGTGGTTTTTTTAGTTCCTTGAATATCCCATGCTCCTTCTAGCCTCTGAACCACCATATGTACTTTGACACATTACCTGCGCCAAATCTTAACTTCATTTCCATAAGGAAGTCCACAATGATTTTTAAGACTAGATTTGGTATTCTCTGTTATAGTATCTCTGAGCTTCCAGTGTATTTCCTTCTTAGCCCACAACATGATTTCATTATAAATTAACGTGTGGGGCCGGCCATGGTGGTTCACACCTATAGTCACTGCACTCTGGGAGGCCGAGGCCCATGGATCTTTTGCACTCATGAATTCGAGACCAGCCTGATCAAGACCCCATCGCTAAAAAATGGCCACACATTGTTGCTGGTGCCTGTAGTCCTAGCTACTTGGGAGGCTGAGGCAAGAGGATCACTTGAGCCCAAGAGTGCGAGATTGCTATGAGCTATGATGCCATGCCACTGTACTGGGGGCAAGAAAGTGAGACCCTGTATCAAAAAAAAAAAAAAAAAAAATTAATGTGTCTCCTTACTGGTCCCTCAACTCTGTTATTTCACTTTGTCACATTGTGCCTGTGATAATGATACATGGTAGCATTCAGTATTTTTTATTTTTTATTTTTTTTATTAAATCATAGCTGTGTACACTAGTGCGATCATGGGGCACCATACACTGGTTTTATAGATCATTTGACACATTTTCATCACACTGGTTGCATTCAGTATTTTTTAATGAGGAAATAGGAATTGCCTGAGTGGGGAGGGGTGGGAGGTAGAAGAGACTGGGGGGAAATGGAGGAGTATTCTAGGCTTCAGGAACCACAGGAAGTACAAAGACCTGTGGTGGGCAGCATCATGGCACATTCAGGGCCTGAAAGAAACTGAGTATAGCCCAGTGTTTGGTGAAAGTCCTATGTCAGGCCCTGTGCTGAGCACTGAACACATAGATGAATGCTTTAACTTCTGTGTGTTCGAGCTCAAAGTCTAGGGGACACACAAATGGGCAAATACAGTCAACACGATGAATGCTTTCAGGGAGAAAGGGTGCTCTAAGAGCTCAGAGAAGGCTTTAACCTAGTCTAAGGGTTGTGAAAGGCTTCCCAGGGGAAGTGACTACTGAACTGTGCTTGGAATGCTGTGCAAGAGTTAGCCAGATGGAGGTGATAGATGAGGAGGACACTCCATACAGATGAAAGAGCTTAAGCAAGGAAGTGTGAGAAAGAGCATGGGAGTCTGGAGATTTGTAAATCATTGGGTATAATTAGACAACTGGGGTTGACAGCCAGAGTTATAGGAGATCTGGGCCTACATCGTGTAGGACCTTGTCGATCAAGGTTAAGATTTTGGTCATCATCCTGAGGTCATCATCTTCAAAAAATATTAGAAGATTTTAAGCAGAGAAAATGGCCTGCTGTGGCTCGGTGCCTTAGCTCAGTGTCTAAGGCACCAGCCACATACACCGGAGCTGGTGGGTTCAAACCCAGCCCGGGCCTGCCAAACAACAATGATAATTACAACAAAAAAATAGCTGGGCATTGTGGTGGGCGTCTGTAGTCCCAGCTACTTGGGAGGGTGAGGCAAGAGAATTGCTGAAGCCCAAGCATTTGAGGTTGCCGTGAGCTGTGACACCATGGCACTCTACCGAGGGCCACATGGTGAGACTCTGTCTCAAAACAAACAAACAAACAAACAAACAAAAAAAAAAAAAAGAAAATAGCCAGTTGAGATTTGAATTAGAATGGAAAGGGCAAGACTGGAGGCCTGCCATTGACATTTCAGAGATAGGGCTTTGGGAACACATAGCAGAGGTGGAGGGAAAAACCATGGAAAGAGACTGCATGGAGAATTCATTTACTAGATCTGAGACCTTGGATAAGCCATTTCTGGTTTTTTTTGTTTGTTTTGTTTTTTTAAAGAAACAGAGTCTTTATCACCCTTGGTAGAGTGCCGTGGTGTCACACAGGTCACAGCAACCTCCAGTTCCTGGGCTTAGGTGATTCTCTTGCCTCAGCCTCCCAAGTAGCTGGGACTACAGGCGCCTGCCACAATACCTGGCTATTTTTTGTTGCAGTTCTGCCGGGACCGTGTTTGAACCCACCACCCTTGGTATATGGAGCCGGTGCCCTGCTCACTGAGCCACAGGCACTGCCCAGATAAGCCACTTCTAAACCTCAGTTTCCTTATCAGCAAAATGGGGCGATTTTATCAACGTCAGAGTTATTATAATTGGTATTCAATAGAGAGTATTTTGACTCCCTGAGTAATGAGAGATTTTTTGTGGCCTCTGGTGGGATGAGGAAGTCAGCAGCACCCATTTGTACATAAAGGTCACTCGTATGTCCCATGACTTAAAGTGTGTGACTATGTGTGTGATTGTTGTGTTTATGTTCTACCTTTCTAACATATATGATCAGCTTAATGGTAAATGTATTTAAAGAAAAAAAGAAATATAGTTGCTGTTAAACTGATTAAGGCTATGTACTTTTTTTTTTGTAGAGACAGAATCTCACTTTACCACTCTCAGTAGAGTGCATGACATCACACGGCTCACAGCAACCTCCAGCTCTTAGGCCTAGGTGATTCTCTTGCCTCAGCCTCCTGAGTAGCTGGGACTACAGGCATCCGCCACAATTCCCGGCCATTTTTTTGTTGCAGTTTGGCCGGGGCTGGGTTTGAACCCGCCACCCTTGCTATGTGGGGCTGGCGCCCTACTCACTGAGCCACAGGTGCCACCCAAGGCTATATACTTTTAGAATTGGTCATAAGAAATAGTAAGTGAATCCTGTAACAGACAGTAGGCCTGGTTGATCAGTGGCTAAAATTGAAAAAGTGTTGGTTTCCTTTTGTATATATAGATGCATGCATATGTGCATATGTATATGCACCCACATAGATACTGTGCTTCACCATTGCCTTTTGAAACTTTTTTTTTTTTTTTTTTTTGCGGTTTTTGGCCAGGGCTGGGTTTGAACCCACCACCTCCAGCATATGGGGCTGGTGCCCTACCCCTTTGAGCCACAGGCACCGCCCACCTTTTCAAACTTTAAATTAAAACATTGGGGTTGGGTGGTGCCTAACTCAAGCAGCTAAGGCATCAGCCACATACACCAGAGCTGGCGGGTTCGAATCCAGCCCGGCCCACAAAACAATAATGATAACTACAACCAAAAAATAGCCAGGTGTTGTGGCGGCCGCCTGTAGTACCAGCTACTCGGTAGGCTGAGGCAAGAGAATGCTTAAGCCCAGGAATTGGAGGTTGCTATGAGCTGTGAAGCCACGGCACTCTACCCAGGGTGATAGCTTGAGGCTCTGTCTCAAAAATAATAAAAAATAAATAAAAAACATTGGGATTGATTTAAAAAATAAAAGAATATTGTGGCATAAAGATTAAATAAGAGAATGTCTACAAAGAGTTTAGCATGGTTCCTGTGCATTCCATAAATGGCATTTGCTAGTATTTCGTATCATTATTGTGTTGGCAGTAATTATAATACCTGTCTCCTAGTTTCCTAGGTTTTCCAGCCTAAGGTGGATACCAAGTCCTAGGTCAAGGCCTCTCTTGGCAGCCAGAAGCTCAAGTGCTGGGGTGGGCTCAGGCAGTTGGTGACTAAGGGGAACTGATCAGGGGAAGTGTGTGGGTGATGTGGGTGTCCTTAGATACACCCAAGTTTATCCGCCCAGCCAGTCTCATCAGTTTTGGCAGGTAATTGATGCCCCTTCTCCTCTGAACAAATGAGAGAGCAAGGAGCCTGTGAGGTAACCCACAGCCTCCTCAGCACCCATTGGCTGCAGCCCCTTGGTTGCTTAGCAACTCTCCCCATTTTCTCAGCTCTGCTCCCAGAGCTCTAATTGCAGGCCTGGGCTGAGCTCAGTGTGAGCAGCAGCAGAGAAGTCCCAGAAGCCCTGCCTGGCTGCACAAGTTGACCAACTGGATCTGGTCAACCCAGCTTCAGCTATGATCCTAAAGACATCCTCCTTGTCTCCCTCATTCAAACCCAGAAACCTCTGGGGCCTCAGACTTGTTCTTCTGTACACTTGCCGATCTCAGACACAGGTGCTCAGGTGGTGGGAAATTATCTCCATGGGTGAGCTACTCCTAGGCCAGAGTTAGATTTTGCTCTATCCAGTTTAGTTTCCCACCTTTAGCTTGGGGCAGTCACCTTCCATTATCTTTGATTCCTGGGTCATCCAGGTACTGCTTTCACCAGGTGTCTTGACACTGGCCCTCCCTGGCTGAGCTTGCACTCAAGTCTCCCTTTTTCTGCTCCTCCATAGCTGCTGCTGCTTCCTGCTTCTCTCCTTTGAAATATACCCCCCTCCTCTGAAATATGTTTTGAATCCTGAAAGAGATTTTCACTGGGGGTTGGGCAAAGAGAGAAAATGAATTAGACTGTTGGGGGTTCCTATCAGTTATGACTAGATGTGGGCTGAGATCTACACAGATCCTTTGGGGAAATTCTGATTGGATCCTGAAAGAGAAGCAGATATCTAGCAGTTTAAAAGGCTATTTCAGCCAGGAATCTGCTTCTAAGTTGCTGTATGACCTTGAGTAATGCTCAGCCCTTCAGGGCTATATTGTCCTTGATTTGCCCTATTATGAGGCTTAGATAAGACAAATAAGAACCTTCACTTAGTGCCTGCTGTCTGCGTGAACTCTAGCAGATTTGGAATACAGTGGAGATGCTCTGGGGGTAGGGCACTACCTCCTGCCCCCATCTCATCTGCTGGGGAGCTTGTGTGTCACAGCCTTGGTCCTGCCCCTGCTTTTTGTGCTAGAGTCTGGCCTGAAAATGTTCATTGTCTGGTGGTGCAACCCGTGTCAGGGTCATGAGCCTGAAACTATTCCAGCTGTCTCCAGGCGGCACTCTCTGGGGCTATCTCTGGGCTGGGGGTATGCTGATATGGATGACTTTTCCTACAAGAATGTGGAAATGGGAATGCAGAGAGGAAGGCAGTGTTTCTAGGCTAGTTGCCTCTTTTTGTCCTCCTCATCCTCCCACTAAAGTTATGAGGCTACTACCTAGCAACCTGGGAGCAAGTCCAGATAGAACTCCTTCTAGATTCTTGGTCCCTTCTCTCTATGTAGATTGCTGTAGTAACACTATGATTGATAGCAAGAGGGGCCCCAAACCACCTGATCCCCCCCCAAGAGTATGGTTTCCTCCACTTAGTCTGATCTAAACAGAACAGGCTGCTGAGGAGGGTCCCTTGTGATAGAGCTAGCCATTTCTGGATCTTTGTATACTGGGCTTCCTCTGCTCCTCCTTCAGGGACCTTTGTGCTTTAGGGGTCTGACCTGGACCTTCTTTTCTCTCATTCAACATTTTCTCCCTGAGAAAGTCTCATCTATTCCCATAGCTTCCACTTCTAGCTGTTAGGTAATGACTCTCAAATCTATGTCTTTTGCTCTAACCTCTACTGGCCTTCGGGGTTTTATATCCAACTCTTTATGGATCCTTCTACCTGCATGTCCTACCATGCCTGATATGGAGGTCAAAATGCCTGATATGTAAGCTATCACCTTCCCACCTCCCGTTAAAGGTGTTACTGTTGGTTGGGTTTTAGGGCTCACACCTACAATCCCAGCACTCTTCAAGGCTAGGGCAGGAGGATCCTTTGAACTTAGGAGTTCTAGACCAGTCTGAGGAAGAGGAAGACCCTGTCTCTGCTAAAGATAGAAAAATTAGCTGGGTGTTACGACAGGCACCTATAGTCTCAGCTACTCAGGGGGCTGAGCCAGGATCACTTAAACCCAAAAGTTGGAGGTTGCAGTGAACTAGGCTGACCTCATGGCAATCTAGCCTTGGCAACAGAGTAAGACTTAGTCTCAAAAAAAAAAAAAAAAAAGATGTTACTGTTTTCTCACCCTTCAGTTTCAGAAAATAGCTTTGCCATCTACTTAGTCCTTGAGCCAGTAAACTGAGAATTGCCTTGGAGAATTTGCCTTCTTTCCCATCCTTATAGCAATCAGTCTTCAAATCTTGTCTATTTTGCCTCTTAACTCTCTCTGAGTCTATTATTTGCTTCTCTCTTTTCCTACTGCCACTAGATGACATGGCAGTCGGGATTCAGTGGTAGAGGGTGGAGTGGATGGTGGGGATTGATGCCCTCATGAGCTGTTGCTGTTTTCTCAAGTCATCTTTAGTTCATCTTTTTTCTCCTGAGTCTGTGTTAACTCTTCTGTCTCCCACTCTTCTTCAGTTTCTCCAATACTACATTAGTTTCCTAGGACTGCTGTGACAAAATACCACAACCTGGGTGGCTTTAAACAATAGAAATTTATAGTCTTGGCTTGGCACCTGTGGCTCAAGTGGCTAAGGTGCCAGCCACATACACCTGAGCTTGCAGGTTCGAATCCAGCCCGGGCCTGCCAAACAACAATGACAGCTGCAACCAAAAAATAGCCAGGTGTTGTGGTGGGCACCTGTAGTTCCAGCTACTTGGGAGCCAGAGGCAGGAGAATCGCTTGAGCCCAGGAGTCGAAGGTTGCTGTGAGCTGTAATGCCATGGCACTCTACCCAGGGTGACAGCTTGAGGCTCTGTCTCAAAAAAAAAGAAAGGAATTTATAGTTCCACAATTATGGAGGCTAAAAGTCTGAAATCAAGGGGTTGACAGACATGTGTTTCCTCTGAGACCTGTAAGAGAATCTTTCCTTGCTTCCTTCTAGCTTCTGGTGGTTTGCTGACAATCTGTAGCATTCCTTGGCTTCTAGCTGTATTACTCCAGTCTCTACTTTCATCCTCACATAGTGTTCTCCCCGTGTCTCTGTCTTCACATGGATGTCTTCTTACAAGGACACCAGTCACGTTGGGTTAGTCATACTCCAGTATGACTTCATCTGCAATGACTCTTCTTCCAAATAAGGTCACATTGTGAGGTACAGGGGGTTAGGACTTGCCAAAAAATATAACTTTGTGGTGAGGGGTGGACACAATTCAATCCATAACAGTCTGCCCTCTATACCCCCTAACTTCATGTTATTACCACATGAAAAATACATTTACTGCATCCCAACCTCCCTAAAAGTCTTAACCCATTGCAGCATCAATCTCAATTGGATTAGAGGATACAATTCAACCTATTACACTCACCTCATTCTGACCTCATTCCCAGGGTTCCCCTGGAGGTTGTGACCTAAAGTTCTTCCCAGCTGAGCAAAAGTTAGACCTGTCTCTACTAAAAATAGAAAAACTAGCTGAGAGTCATGGCAGGCACCTGTAGTCCCAGCTACTGGGGAGACTAGGGCAAGAGGATCATTTGAGTTTGAGGTTGCTGTGAGCTAATATGACACCATGGCACCCTAGCCTGGGCAACAGAGTGAGAATCTGATTTTTGTTTTTGTTTTTTTTTTAAGTATATATATATTTATATAAAATAAGTTCTTTCCCAAATGAGCAGCATCAAAGCTGCCATCTAGGTTAGCCTCTGATCGTTTTTTGCTTAGGATTTGATGTGAGGAGAAGGGCTTTGATAGAAGACAGGGAGATTGTACCTTTCTCTCAAAACTGGTGTGTGGGGGGCAGTTCTGATGGGTTTTCTCATCTCATGCCTCCAGGTATGTGAATACACTCCTGAAACTCATTCCACTGGTGCTGGGACTGCAGGAACAACTGCGACAGGCAGTACAGAATGGGGACATGGAGACCTCCCATGGCATCTGTCGCATTGCTGTGGCTCTGGGCGAGAATCACTCCCGGTGAGGAGTGGGTTAGCTGAGGGTGGGATAGCAGGGCCCTCTACAAGTGGGCTTATGGAACCCTTTTGTGAGAAGTAGAATGACTTTACTGTGCTTCTTCCTCCCCAGGGCCTTGCTGGACCAAGTAGAGCACTGGCAGAGCTTTCTAGCACTTGTCAACATGATTATGTTCTGCACAGGCATCCCTGGCCACTATCCTGTCAATGAGACTACCAGCTCCCTAACCCTCACCTTCTGGTACACACTGCAGGTTTGTCTATGTGACCTCCAGAAGGAGAGGACAGGGATGGAAGAAGGTGGATTATGGGCTGTATGGCTGCTGGTGAGATGGCTATTTCTCTTCCCTCGCTCTCTCAGGATGACATTCTGTCTTTTGAGGCAGAGAAGCAGGCTGTGTACCAGCAGGTATACCGGCCAGTCTACTTCCAGCTGGTGGATGTGCTTCTGCACAAGGCCCAGTTCCCTTCTGATGAGGAATATGGATTCTGGTCCTCAGATGAGAAGGAGCAGTTCCGAATTTACAGGTGATAATAGCAGGCCAACCCTAGATTTGAATGGAGTCCTGAAATAATGAAGGCAATGAGGGAAGGAGCCCAGTGCCAGGCTTCCTGAATTCTGGGGCTCCTTTCTGTATTCTCTAGGCATTTTTGCATGGTTGCGAGGGTGCTGGGGTAGGTTCCTGGGCTTGGAGTCAGGATCCAGGCAGTATAAAAGGCCTTCCTATGCTTCTCAGGGTGGACATCTCAGACACACTCATGTATGTCTATGAGATGCTGGGCGCCGAGCTGCTCAGCAACCTCTATGACAAGCTGGGCCGTTTGCTCACCAGTTCAGAGGAGCCCTACTCTTGGCAGGTACCTCCCAAGCCTGATTCCCTCAGCCTACCCAGACCTGTCATACTGGCCGCCTCCTCAGCCAAGCCAGTAGTACCCTCTTTCCCCAGCACACAGAGGCCCTGCTCTACGGCTTCCAATCCATCGCAGAGACCATTGATGTCAACTATTCTGATGTGGTGCCTGGGCTCATTGGCCTCATCCCACGGATCAGCATCAGCAATGTGCAGCTGGCAGATACTGTCATGTTCACCATTGGTGAGACCTGGCACATGCCCGTGACCACATTCCCAGAGTAGCAGCACTCATGGCCCAGACGTGGCCAGCACACTAGATCTTATCCAAAACAGGAGAGACCTGTGCCTATACATGCAATCAGTAACCAACTGACTGTCCCGGCAGGTCTAGGGGTCCTTCCTGCAGTGTACTGAGTTGTAGTTCATTGCGGCTAGTTCACTGTCAATGGAGCAGCAGTGCTATTAAGTAACCCTTTCCTTTTCTCAGCTGTAAGGCTCGTGTTTGAGCATACACATGCATTATTTGTCTACTCATATATCTGCATGAGCAATGATCTGTGCTGGGGCTGCAACTTGACCCTAGCAGAAGCTCTGCCTGCCTCAGGGTCATGGTACAAAGCCAACCTACCCTGCCTCAGAGATTCTCCTTTCTTCCTCTTTCCTCCAGGAGCTCTGTCTGAATGGCTGGCTGACCACCCTGTCATGATCAACAGTGTTCTGCCCCTTGTATTGCATGCCCTGGGCAATCCTGAGCTCTCTGTCTCTTCTGTTTCCACCCTCAAGAAGATCTGCCGAGAGTGCAAATATGACCTGCCGCCCTATGCTGCCAACATTGTGGCTGTCTCCCAGGTATGCAGTGGCCCTGGGTGGTGCTGGGCCTCGGAACACACCACACTGTGCTGATACTACCTTCCTTCTTTTTACCTACAGGATGTGTTGATGAAACAGATCCACAAGGTGCGGCTCAAGAGTTTTTAGAGATCAATCTCTTTGTGGGTCTTGTGGGATTCTCATATCCCAGAAATCCTGTCTTTTGCTTCTTACCCCTTTTCCCTGATTCTTTGTTTTTTTGAAACTTCTCCAAGAGACTCATTCTCCTTCCCACTTCATGGCCAGATGTGGCCAGGACTGACCATCCATGTTCTGCCCCACAGACTAGCCAGTGCATGTGGCTGATGCAGGCACTGGGCTTCCTGCTGTCAGCTCTGCAGGTGGAGGAGATCCTTAAGAACCTACACTCACTCATCTCTCCCTACATCCAGCAGCTGGAGAAGTTGGCAGAAGAGATGGTGAGTGAGCTCTGGGAGCCAGGAAGCAGTGCTGGGACTCTGGGGCTTCCCCTTGTGTGGGCTATGGCTAATAAGAGATGGGATTGGAGCTGGCACTCAGAGGTAGGGCTGAGTGATCTGGAACTTGGTTTGCTTTTCTCTGTAGCCCAATCCCTCCAATAAGCTGGCCATTGTCCACATCTTGGGGCTTCTCTCCAACCTGTTCACCACACTGGACGTCAGTCATCATGATGATGATCATGAAGGCCCCGAGCTTCGGAAGCTGCCAGTGCCACAGGGACCCAACCCTGTGGGTGACATTGTCTTTGCCATTCTCCTCCCCAAACCCCGGGAATGTCATTGTCACTCCCCAGCTCTGTGGGTAATGTTACTATCCCTGGCCCTATTGGGGATAATGTATTTGGTCATGTGAATGAGCTTATTATCTTCCCCACCCTATAGTTAGTGATGGCATTATTTCATTCAATCCTGTGCAATTGCCCTTGTCCCCAGCACAATTCCTGAATCCCATGAGAGAACTGACATTATATTTTTCAACTCTCAAGTAAAGTTATTATGGGCCACTCTCCAACCCCCAACTCTGTGGGGCCTCCTACTTCAACATTTACTGTCCCCTGTGGGAACCAAGAATGCTTATTGCATCCTCTGCATGTAATAGTTCTTGCCTTTGAGCCACTTACAATCGAGAGGAAATACATGTAAACAGATCATCACAAAATAGTATGACAGGTACTGTGATAAGTTTGGATACAGGGGGCTTGGGGCTTCCAAGCTATTTGATCAGGGGCAAGCCTCAGCTTGCCATTCAAAACTGTAAAGACTGGAATGTGTGGTTTGCTCACCTCTTAAAACTGTGCTGGATAGCAGATACGGTCTTGAGTAAAAGTAGTTTGCAAATTTTAAAATTTTTTACAAATATGAGGGGTTGCTGTGGTCGTTGTTCCAAGAACCCCATCCAGGATTTCTCCTGGAAAAAAGGAAGCCAGAAGTATTCTAGTCCCTCTGCTCAACTCCCCACCTCAGCTTCAGTTACCCTTTTAGCTCCAGCACACATCTGGGCCACCATGGTTCTACAGAGCCCCTTCTCCTTTGTGGTAATCATCACCCTGCCTTCCTTGACTTCCTAGGACCTCTTTCATTCATAGGGAAGTTGGGCAAACCACCTCTTCCCCCTAGGGGTCCCATGCACTGAGTCTTCAGTGTATAATCTGGGGTAATAGGTTTGAACTCCTTCCCTACTCCCTACTCCGAAGTCCTTCTCAAGTGGGTCATTGGGATGATGGGGCACCTCACTTCTTTCTGTGTCTTCAGGTGGTGGTAGTGCTGCAGCAGGTCTTCCAGCTTATCCAGAAGGTGCTGAGCAAATGGCTGAATGATGCCCAGGTGGTGGAGGTGAGCCCTGACCCTTGTCCTCTGCTCCCATGGTGACTTTGCTCAGAGATGAAACAGAAGTAAGGTGTTGGTACTCCTGCTTCAGCTTGTGAGGGGAATCCTGCCCCATGGACACAGGGAATCTTTTGGGAAGACATTTAGAACTCCCCGGTATCACAAGAAGTGCTTGACAAGAGGACTTGTAATGTTAGGGTTGAGTCAAGCATCTGTTTTAGCATCAGAGACTTGCCTTTGGTCCCTTTTCAATTCAGGTTTTTGTTGCTATTTCTGCTCCCTGAGAGGAAATGATGGAGATGTAAGTAGCAAGAGTTGAGTTACAAAGTTATATCCTATGTGAAGGGTGTGAGGGTCAGACCTGCTTACCTTCCTTGGTTTGCGCAGCCAGGCAAGGCTTATAGATAAGGGCCCATTCTTAGGCCCCCTCTGCATAGGGCTTCAGTTCTGTTTCAGCCAGTTGTGATCTGCTGAATGGAGTCCCTTTGCTTTCTCTCCAAGGCGGTATGTGCTATCTTTGAAAAGTCTGTTAAGACACTGCTGGATGACTTTGCCCCCATGGTGCCACAGCTGTGTGAGATGCTGGGTCGGATGTACAGCACCATCCCCCAGGCCTCTGCTCTTGACCTCACTCGACAGGTGGGCCTTCTGGATGGGGCAATGTTACTGGATTTTATCCTAGTCAAGAGATCCTGATGCTAGGTGGGATGGATCAGATAGCTGTCATGGCTGGGTCCCTACCCGTATTCCTGGGGCGTTGACTGGTTTTTGTGACACTCAATTCTCTACTTCGTTGTAGCTGGTCCACATCTTTGCTCATGAGCCCGCCCACTTTCCCCCAATCGAGGCCCTCTTCCTGCTTGTCACCTCCGTCACACTCACTCTCTTCCAGCAAGGTAGGTCCTGACTGGGGTCTCTGCTGCTCCTGCCACTGCCACTGCCTCTGCTTCCCCAATTGGGGAGCCAAAGCTTCCCACTCTGTTCTCCTCTGTCCCCTGAGTTGCACATGGGACTTGATGGGAAACTTGTGGGATCAAGCACAGCACAATTTTCACCTTACAAATAGTCGAAACCTTAGGTTGAACCGGATAAAAGGGTGAATGATGTCTTCTGCTGGCTGCTGGGCTGAGGGCCAGTCTGAGTATGGAGGAAGGTGGGGGCAGAGGCTCTGAGAGATTTGGGGTACTAGGCTGAGATATAATGAAATGTGGCAAGAGCATGGGCTTTGAACTCAGATAGACCTAGATTCTAAGCTCATCACCACCAACTAGTTGTGTGTCCTTGGGCAAGTCACTTATCTTTGCTGAACCCTCGTTTCCATGCCTGTGAAATGGAGATATCTTATACCCAATAATTGTTTTAGGCAATAAAGTTGTACCTACTGGGCCTTGGCTTGGAGTTTTTGCACATGAAATGCTCAGAGAGTGCTAGTTCCTTTCACTGCATCAAGGCTTAGTCCTTTTTAGGTCAAAAGCCAAGTGCTTTTGGCTATGGCTTTAGCCTCCCATTCTCTGTGGCCCTCTGCCTGAGAGAGTTGGGAGTAGGGGTTCTAGGTTTCCTGTACTGTCTAACCTATCCTTCAAACTTGGAAAAGGAGCAGCAGTGCTTTGCCAGCCTTATGAGTCTTGCCTAGCTTCATGGTCCTGGGGTTTGAGGCTCACCAGGGGGGTCACAGCTGGAGCCTAGGGTGCTCTCTGTTCATATCTTCAGTGTCTGTTCCCAGGATCCTGGCCTGGGCTAGGTCCAAACTAGAGAGAAACCTGAGCCAAAAACCCAAGTGTGGTCATCCTCTCAATTCCACCTGTCCCACTCCCCATACCTGATCTGGGACAAGTGCTGGTGATGATGGCTCCTGATCATCCCTCAGCCAGATCTTTTGTACCCACCCTCCATGGCTACTCCCTCAGTTTAGGGTCCACCTGGATTACCTCAACAACCTTCTATTTGGTTTCCTTGACATCCACTCTTTTCTCTGGTCTATTCTGGACGCTATAGATACAATGTTCTTTATAAAAATGCAAATCTGAGCATTTTTCCTCCCTGGCTTAAAAGCCTTTCATTGTTCTCATTGCTCTCAGTTATTGTCCCCTTCCCACACACATGGCAAAACTCTGGCATACCTCTAATGTCCTCTCCTGCCCATGTTCTCATGACCCCAACATTCAACCCCAATTGACATTTTCCTTACCATATCCCATTTGATACCCTTTGCCTTGCTTCTCTGACTGGAATGCCCTATGCTCTTTCCTAGATGAACTCTCACTCCTTTATGTCTTGGAAAGAAGACATAAAGGCAGAATTGGGTGCATGTACACACTGCTGATATGGCACCAATCACTCACAATAATCAGCCTCATGTCTGCCCTCTTCCTAGACTAAGCCCCTCAAAGGTAGAGTTGAGTTTCTTCTCTCTATATTCTCAGTGCCCAGAATGAGGCTGGGCTAGAGCAGACCTCAGACATTGTTGAATAAAAGAGAGTGAGGGATGCTTGTCTTTGGAGCCTTTCTTCCTCACTGCCTGGCCCACCTGTACCAAATAGCTGAACATCAAACCTGCTATTCGTAATGGGACCCAGGCATGGGGCACACTGGGCTTCATTTTCTGGGACTTAAGTAACTCAGGGTTCAGATATGTAAGAGACAGGCTTTATTTATTAATGGCTCCTTATAGCCCAGAGAAGGAAGCAGGGCAGAGATTATCTACTTTACAGATGGGAAAAATGAGCATTTGTGGCTTGCACAAGATCACACAGCTACTTAGTGGTGTCTTAGCTGGTTTTGCATATCCTCCTGAGAATGGAGAAGCCTGGGTAGGAGCTCCAGGTGCATGCCTTATTCTTGCCTCAGGAATCATCAGAACTGGAGGCAAACGTATCCAACATCATATTTGTTGGGCTTGTTGGTTGTCTTGCTAGAGAGGGTGGCCCCATACCTGTTATGCTGTCCTAGTCTTAGCCATTCCTTCCTCAGAGTCTGCCTTCCCACTGGATCATGGGATGACATTGACTGGTTTCCCTTTTTTTTTTTTTTTTGACTGCCCAGATGGTTGGAGCTGGTCCTCAGCCCTGAGCTTGGTTCTCTGCTGAGTCCATGACCAGGTGGTGGGGCTTTGCTGGGGTGGGGCTCTCATTTTTGGCCTTATAATGCTGTTTCCTCCCCTGGACCCTGCTAGAGACTTGCCCAGCCATCCCCATGGCACATTGCTGCCCTGCCCAAGCAGGAGTCCTCTGATTTAAGGGGATCAAATAGATTCCTTCCCTTGGCCAGACCAAGAACTCTAAGGCCATTGAAGTCAGGGGACACTTGCTCAGACCTCGATGCCCTGGCCTTTCCAGGGCCTTCAACCAAGCCTCAAGGGAAGTACAAACAACTGACCCACCACCAGCCCTTCTCTCCTCTTTGATGGCTGGTAATGGGGAAGTATGTGCTCAGGAGCAGTATAGGGCTACCCTAGCCTGCCAGAGGCTACAGCAAGAGCGTGGGGCTGTTTCTTCAACTCTATGGAGTCCAGAATTGCTTGGGCACCAAGGGATCACTGGGGACTGACCTGAGGAGGAGTGGGGAGTAGGCGGAAGGTTCCCTGGGGGGAGCTGGGGCAGGCCCGTCCTTCACTTTGCCGTCTCTTTCTGTTGGGCTTCTCCCAGTTCATGGTTTTTGTATGTTTTGTTTCTTTATCTTGCTTCCTGCTGCTCATGTGCCCCCACGCTGTCTCCCTGCAGGCTCTCAGTCCCACATAACTATATGAGGTTGAGTTGCTGTTTGTATAATTTTTTCTTAAGTTCCATCTTTATTATATTTTAGGGCCCAGGGATCATCCTGATATTGTTGATTCATTTATGCAACTCCTGGCACAGGTGTGTTTTAGTTTTATTCATTCACGTTCTGTTCTCTCTCTTTCTCTTTCTCTTATGTTGAAATTCAATTTAAGCCTATTTTTAGCTTTCTGTTGACAAATTTTTTTTCTGTTCAGTTGAATAGAGTTTCTTCATCTGTTTCCGTGGAAGTTGACAACCCAACATCCTCCTTTAGTGCCCCTTTGCCTCAACTAGCTCAGTCTTCTACAAAGACCAGGGAGAAGCTGATCCTGAAGGAAGGGAGATGGGCTGGCCTGGGGGGAGTGGGGTGGGGAGGGAGTAGTGACTGTGCCAGCACCTCCTGTGTGGCTTGTTTGTCCAGGAAGAAGTTCAGGGCTGGGCTGGAGTTGAAGGGTCTGGGGTTCAATGTCCCCGTGCTCCTGCCGGGAACTGCCTGCCTCAGTGCCCCCAGCCTGCTCCTGAGAGGTAGGCTGGGAGCAGCTCCCAAGGGAGAGGCTAAAGACGAATGTGCCCAGTAGAGCCTGGAGTTGAGCTGCTGGAGAGGTTGTGCTGCTCCATTGTGAGACCGTGCCAGGATGTGTTTGCCTGTCATGTGTGTCTAAGTGTGTTGGACCTTACTTTGTATGTTTTGAATTTGGTTTGGGAGGGGAACAGAGATCACTTGCTTCTGTAAGTAAGGTGTATATTGTGTTGGGTGCTTGGGAAAAACGTGTAGTTGAAGTATAGGCAAGTGCATCGATGTGTGTTGTACGTTGGTGTTTTGTATTGTTAGTGTGTTAGGCGTTGATGGATTTTGAGTGTGGATGTGTATTGGGCTGTGGGAATGTATATTATGGAGGACAAGAGCGTGTTTCATGGTGTTGGTATGTCTGGAAACTGGGAGTGTGGAGTTAGTGTGTTTGGGGGTTCAGTGTGTTAGGCGGGTGTAGTAGATGGAGTGTTTCTTTGCACAGGTATTGAGTGTATAATAAATATGAAGCACTTTGCCAGGTGCTGAAGCTGTAACAGTGAGCAAAAGCAGGCATAGTCCTTACCCTCCTGGAATTTAAAGTCTAGTTGGTGGGATGGGGTGGAGTGAGCAATGGAAGGGAGTGTTTTGGGCCCAGATGGTTACATGTGTGGGTACTTGTGAGGGCACATCTGATGGCAAGGGGATTTGAGTGTGTATTTGTGGAGGGGCATGTTGGGAGAGTGTACAGGAAGATTGTGGGTAGGTGTCTTGGCTTGGGGATGTGGGGGGTTTTGAGTGTGTCACAGGCATGGGAGTGTGTGTGTGTGTGTGTGTGTGTGTAAGGGTGTGATAGAGGTGTGTAAGCAGAGCATTTCAAGTGAGGGTGCATGGGACCCTCATGGAGGGTAGAGGGTATGTGAGGGGTTGGAGGGTAGGGCTATATGTGGTATGTACTGGGGGCATTCATTGCTGGGAAGCAGCAGTGTTTGAGGATGCCTGGAGCTGTTCAGAGCATCTCCTATGGCCTGAGGATATGCCAGTCATATCCTGGTATAACTGGGGGTGGGCTGTGGGTTTCTGTCCTTCCATTTGTCCCACTACTATGGCAGCACAGCTCCTGGGGTGGGTATGGGTGAGAAGGACCTGGACACAGGGTATCCTGAGTGAAAGCTGACACTAAGGCTCCAAGGCTTCGGTCTACTTTTTTTCTCCTTGAGCAGGACCTGGAGGGTGCCTGAGAAATGTAGGTGGGACAAGGGAGGAGACAGTTGGGCTGAGGACTCCATGGTCTGGCTGCCATCTCTTCCTGCTGCCCTGTTCACAAAGCTAGGGGGAGCCTTGACTCTTTCTATGAACCAGAGCAAAGTCACTGCTGGCTACCTGGAGCCTGTAGGTTATCTGGCCCTGATGGAGGAGAAAGGGGAAAGTGTTTAGACTAGATTTTCTACATGATGATCCCCATCCCCAGACTCTCACATACACCTGTACATCGTGCACACATACATGTACACAGCATCCCTCGGCTGTCCTTACTTGACTTACTGAACTCCAGGGTGGTCTGAGTCCCCCAGAGATGGCTGGGTAGCTGGTTTCAGCAGCCTCTACCTGTAATGTGTGAAATCAGGGGCTTGGGTAGCAGGTGAGTGGGAGGGATGGTCCTTGGAATTGGCTGGGGCTGGGCTTACCAGCTCCACCTCCTGCAGGCTCTGAAGAGGAAGCCAGATTTGTTCTTGTGTGAACGATTGGATGTCAAAGCTGTGTTCCAGTGTGGTAAGTATTGCCAAGTGGACAGGTGGGCCTTAGTCTCCCAGGAAAATCCTTAGGCCCCATCTGATCTGCCTCTGCCTCTCCCACAGCTGTGCTGGCCCTCAAGTTCCCTGAGGCACCTACTGTCAAGGCCTCCTGTGGCTTCTTTGTGAGTCCCACACTGACCTCTGACCCCTGCCACCCAGTGTCCTGCCCTGCCCAAGACTCCAGAGGGTAGGGGTGTGATGTGCAGCTCTTGTCCTCAGGGAGAGGTGGGAAGGAGCTGGGGCTGATGGGTATCTCCATCCTCTGCAGACAGAGCTGCTGCCTCGGTGTGGGGAATTAGATTCTGTAGGAAAAGTGGTCCAGGAGGATGGTCGTATGCTGCTCATAGCAGTGCTGGAGGTGAGATGGAGCAAGTAAGGGTTTGGTGGGGGTGGGAGAAGCCTCACTTCTGAGGCATTTGGCTTTCTGGGAGGCTTGAACCTTGTTTCCCTAAGCTCTCATATTCTATTTCTAACTCAATTAAATGGTGGCTGCTGGGTGTGGTGGTCCCAGCTACTCGGGAGGCTAAGGCAGGAGGATCACTTGAGTCCAGGAGTTGGAGGCTTTGGTGAGCTATGCTCACACCACTGCACTCCAGCTTGGGCAACAGAGCAAGACCCATCCCTAAAAAAATAAAAAATGTTTTAAATGGTTGAAAGTTGTTAGGGTACAATGAGGATCAACTAGCTGTCAAAAAGCATCACTCACTGTGATGTGCAGTTTGGCTTAGGAATTGTTCCAGAGGGCCTGTGGCATAGTTAGGGATCCTTGGTGAAGAAGGGGAAGGATCCTGATGTGCTGAGAACCCCTATTCCTCAGGCCATTGGGGGCCAGGCTTCTCGCAGCCTCATGGACTGCTTTGCTGACATCCTGTTTGCACTGAACAAACATTGCTTCAGTCTCCTGAGCATGTGGATCAAAGAGGCACTACAGCCACCTGGTTTCCCTTCTGCCCGCCTCAGCACTGAACAAAAGGACAACTTCAGCCAGCAGATCCTTCGGTGAGCAGAATTAGGGTGGGCCTGTCAGGATGGAGGAGTTGGTGATGGTGGTAGTGCTAACCTGCTCTCCTGTTTCTCCTTCAGTGAACGAGTGAACAAGAGGCGGGTGAAGGAGATGGTGAAGGAGTTCACATTGCTGTGCCGGGGGCTGCATGGCACAGATTACACAGCTGACTACTGAGGGGCACCCTCGTGCCACCCACCCCTTCTCATCCTTCCCTGTCCCCAAAGAGTAAACCTGGATCCTTATTGCTGCCTCTGCTTCCTTTCTGCTGCCACCATCGCCTAACTAAAAGCCTAGGTCCATCAAGAAGGCCTTGGGGAAGGATGGGAGGATGCTTGGACCCAGGACCTGGGAAAGAATGGTGGGAACACCATCTAGGGTGGAAGAAGTACTGCTATCTCCAAGCTACCTAGGCTAGAGCCATTTGGAATACTTCATTTCCCTTGGGGTGGAATGGGGCTGAAGTAGCGTCATCAACCCCTCATCCCCATTAAATTAGTCCCAATGTGCATGCATGCATACATTTATGTAACAGTTCTGAGTACTAGGCCCATATCTCTGCCCTGCCTTGTTCTGCCCAGAACAAAGGTTGATCTAGTCATAGCCACTATGCCAAGTTGGGAGAATGGTAAGGATATGAGGGAAGCTGCAGGGAGGAAGTTTCTGATGGGAATAGCAGGCTTCCTGGGAGCAGGACTTGGAGCTTGGGCTGGATCCAGTTGGGAGAGAAGCAGAATGGGGCTTTGATCTCCAGGATGGGTTTGTGTGGGGTTATAGAGTACCCAAACTTGCACATGGTTGAAGAGGGCAACAGAAAGGGACTGAGGAGGTGGGGGTAGAGGGTGGGGGAGGAAAGGTATCAGAGCCCACAGAAGAGCAGCAACGCGGGACCTAGTGTTGTATGTGTACTCATAGCTCCCTGCTTTTATGGGACCTCCTGTACAGGATATTCAGGGATTGGTAGGACCAGGGCCAGTTCCTGAACTGCTCTTGCAGTTCCTTCCTGCCCTCTTTTCTGTCTCTAGCCATAGTTTCACCTGAGCTACTTCTCAGGTTTCTCAGCCTTCTCCTCAGTAAGATCTGAAAAGCAGCACTGATTTTCCTCATCCATGAGCTTTGAGTCTCCTTGGAGGTAATGGGGGAATTACTCCCACATCCATCCCACTTTCCCCAGTCTTTGCACAAGTTCCACATCTTCCATTCTTCATTCAACTTCTTCCAACACCAGCCAGCATCAGCCCCCCTCTGCCATCCGTCATCCCCTGAAACCACTCTGTTCTTTCCTCTCCAGTCCCATTCTCATCTTACTCTTAAGTTCTTACTTCTGGGGTGTGTGGAGATGTTTCACATACTTTTAGTCTTTTTTCCTACTACATGGTATCTAGGTGTCTTCTTCCACCTTGCTTTCCCTCACCCAACCCCATGAGCAAATGTAGCATACAAAAGGCAGGAGAATTAATGGTCAAGGGCCTAACTGCTGAAATCAACAGAACTGGATTTGATGCTTATTGTGCCCCTGCTGCATTTTATTCCCATAAGTAGTCTCTCCAAACCTCAGTTTCCTTGTCTGTAAAATGGAATAAGTTTTACTCCAAAGACTAAACTTTAAGAATGTAGTGCCAGCTGAACAGTAAGTGCTCAGTATATGGCTGGTTGACAGACTGCTGTGAGGATAATAAATAACAGTTTCACTGCATGTAATATGACTAAGACTACTTACTTTGTAAAGCATAAAATGTATCTGACCCTTACAACGATCCTAGATCCTATTAAGAAGTATTCTGGCTCGGCGCCTGTGGCTCAAGCGGCTAAGGCTCCAGCCACATACACCTGAGCTGGCGCGTTCGAATCCAGCCTGGGTCCGCAAAACAACGACGGCTGCAACCAAAAAATAGCCGGGCCTTGTGGCGAGCGCCCGAAAGTATTCTGCAGGTAAAGAAGCAGGCATAAAAGCATTCCTAAGATAGTAGCAAGTGACCAAGCACCATGTTCAAACCCAGACAGCTGGCCCTGAGCTATAAATTAAGCGATGCTACCTCACAAAGTATAAAGAGCACACGAAAAGCTTAACTGTGACCGGCAGATAGCAGATGCTCAAATCGGGGTATTTTTAGGGAGTCGATGTTTCCGAGCACAGGCTGAGCGCAAGACCTGGCGCTGGGAGGGACTAGAGCACTCCCGAGGCTCCGCGACCGCCTCGCAGGCACTTCCGGCTGGCCTCGGACTCGGGTGGAGCATTGGGTCTCTGCGGCGGAGCGGCGCTGGCTGACGATTGGTAAGGTTGCTGTTAGCCACGCCTCTGGAACCCGGAAGTAATCTGCCGGGCTGGCTGCTGCGTGGTGGAGATGCGGGACAGTGGGCCTGGCTGTGGTCAGACTGATTCTTCCTCCCGCTATAGAACGACTCTGATTCTTTGAGGGCTGCTTTTGAGGACTCAGGCCCTGAAGCTGCCCCAGGGAGGTCCCTGTTGCATACCGCTACCCAAGCTGTGTCTAATGGAGTCTACGTTCAGCAGTCCCGCAGAGGCGGTGCTGCAGCGGGAGGCGGGGGTCCCAGGACTGCTCACTCCTCTCGAGGACCTCGACAGAGTGTATGAGCTAAAGCGAATCGTTGGATTTGTCCGGGACCTGGGGTGTCAACGGGTGAGGGCAGGCTTAGGGAGGGGTCCCTCTCCTCTGTGAGGGTGGGTCGCCCAGAGGATCGGGATATTGGGGGATTTCGTGAGGATAACGGGAGGAGAGAATCAGGATCTATCCACAGCGCGTCGACCATCTCTCCATTTACTCCGTGGGACGGGGTGCCCCTTTAGGACCAGGACTTTGAAGGTTGAGTGGGGTTAATGGAAGGTTTCCTTTGCAGATATCCTCAGTATGGGAGAGGCTGTCCCCGACTCCACAGTTTATGCTTATAGGTGGCCTTGCAGTTTCCTGACCAGCTACTGGGAGATGCTAGGGCCGTGGCTGCACGACTGGAGGAGATCACGGGATCGAAGATGTTCATTCTGGGGGATACAGCCTACGGCAGGTGTGAACTTGGGCTAGCCTGGGGACCCAGGCCTCATGGAGTTCATGTCTGTGATGATGTCTGCCTTCAATAACCGTGTTTCTTCTTGATAATGATGGTGATAGCAACCCTTCTCATGTTCCCTTTAATGATAGTGTCTTCCTTTCATAAAGTCATTTTCTTCACTGACTGCAATTCCCTGGTGACGTTAAGTCTCTTCCAGATAAGAACCCCTCTCACTGAAGGTATATCTCCCCTGCAGCTGCTGTGTGGACGTACTGGGCGCTGAGCAAGCTGGAGCTCAGGCTCTTGTACATTTTGGCCCCGCCTGCTTAAGCCCTCCAGCATGCCTGTTGCCAGTCACCTTCGTCCTTGGTCAACGTTCTGTGTCCTTGGAGCTCTGTGCCAAGGCCTTTGAGGCCCAGAACCCAGACCCCAAAGCACCCGTGGTGCTGCTGAGTGAGCCAGCCTGTGCCCACGCCCTGGGTGAGGGGGTATGCCTGTATATATAGGAAGGTTGGGCTAACTGCTTTGTGCCTTAATTTCCCCATTTCAGTACACATCCATGGAGCTACTCATATGGTTTTGGCCCTAGTCTTTTGAGTCACATTTAGTCTCCCAGGGATGAGGGAGCTCTTGCTTTGCCGGGCTCCAACCCTGACAATACCTCCTTCTCTTCCAGAGGCCTTGGCCACTCTCCTGCACCCACGGTACCTGGACCTGCTAGTCTCCAGCCCAGCTGTTCCTCTGCCACTTGGGTCCCTCAGTCCAGAGCTTGAGCCCCTGGAGCGTTTTGGGCGCCGCTTCCCTCTGGCCCCAGGGAGGCGTCTAGAAGAGTACGGTGCCTTCTATGTGGGGGGCACTGACCCCAACCCAGACCTGAGCCGGCTGCTCTTGGGGTGGGCCCCAGGGCAGCCCTTCTTCTCCTGCTGCCCAGACACAGGGCATACTCAAGATGAGGGTGTCCAGGCTGGGAGGCTAAGAGCACGAAGGCAATATCTGGTAGAGAGGGCCAGAGATGCCCGAGTGGTGGGGCTGCTGGCAGGTACAATGGGTGTGGCCCAGCACTGTGAAGCACTGGCACACTTGCGAAATCTGACTCAAGCCGCTGGCAAGCGTAGCTATGTGTTGGCCCTGGGGCGGCCCACCCCCGCCAAGCTTGCCAACTTCCCTGAGGTGGATGTCTTTGTACTGTTAGCTTGTCCTCTGGGGACTCTAGCTCCCCAGCCTTCTGGTAGCTTCTTCCGACCTGTATTGGCACCCTGTGAGTTGGAGGCTGCTTGCAACCCTGCCTGGCCACCTCAGGGCCTGGCTCCCTACCTCACACATTATGCGGACTTGTTACCTGGTGAGTGGTGGGACATTGCCCAGGCTGGAAACTTGGGACATGGAGTTAGGGGACCAGTATGGATTTTCCTTCTCCTTTTCCAGGCTCTCCCTTCCATGTGCCCCTCCCACTGCCTGAGTCAGAGCTGTGGGACACCCCAGATGTGTCACTCATTACTGGGGAGCTTCGACCCCCACCTGCCTGGAAGTTGTCAAACGATCCTGGATGCTCAGCCCTGAATCCACAGCCCCAGCTAGAGCTCATTGAGAGCAGCCCTGCGGGTAAGTGTGCAGATCTCCACACCCAGCTGAACTCTCTCTCCAGATTCAGCTCACTCAGCCTGAACTCTCTCCCTTTTACAGCTTTATTCCTTAGTTCCCGGAGTTGGCAGGGGCTGGAGCCCCGCCGGGGTCAGACACCAGTGACAGAAGCTGTGATTGGAAGACGAGGGATTGCCATCGCCTACGAAGATGAGGGAAGCAGCTGATACTGTGTGGGGCCAGAGACACAGACTTATCAATCACTGCTAGGACTACCTGTACCTTTAGTGCTCCCTGTACCAACCTCCCATCCTCTTCGCAGGATCCTGGAAGGAGCCTGAATGGGGGAAGGCAGGCAGTTCCTCACTGGGGATAGGATATATCTCTGGCACTAGGCTCAGCACATATTTGCTTAATAAATGCTGGCTCGGCGCCTGTGGCTCAAGCGGCTCAGGCACCAGCCACATACACCTGAGCTTGTGGGTTTGAATCCAGCCTGGGCCTCCAAACAATAGTGGGAGGTGGAGGCAAGAGAATCACTTGAGCCCGGGAATTGGAGGTTGCTGTGAGCTGTGATGCCATAGCACTATACCCAGGGTGACAGCTTGAGGTTCTGTCTCAACAACAACAAAATAAAAAATAAATGCCTATTATTTGGGTGATGAAGAAAATGGCTGAGGCTTTCCTGAGGCCTTCTGGACCTGGGAACAGCCCAGGACCTTTGGCCAATCCCAGTTCATGGTCTGTCCTTGTCAAAGGGCTGGCACTACATGGTCTAGACTAAGGTTTCTTAATTGTGGGACTATTGATGTTTGGGACCAGATAATTCTTTGTTGTGGGGGCTGTCTTGTGTGTGTTAGGGTGCTTAGCATCTCTAGCCTGTGTCCACTAGACATCTGAAAACAGCTCAACTTTGCTGGGCACGGTGGCTCACGCCTGTAATCCTAGCACTCTGGGAGGCTGAGGTGGGTGGATCGTCTAAGCTCAGGAGTTTAAGACAAGCCTGAGCAAGTGTAAGACCCTGTCTCTAAAAATAGGCAGGAGTTACTCAGGAGGCTGAGGCAAGAGGATCGCTTCAGCCCAGGAGTTTGAGGTTGCTGTGAGCTATGGCACAATGGACTCTACCAAGGGTGACAAAGTGAGACTCCATCTCAAAAAATAAAAGAAGTACCCCAAAAAGAATTGAAAA
Organism: Loris lydekkerianus; assembly: GCA_963574355.1. Taxonomy (NCBI): domain Eukaryota; kingdom Metazoa; phylum Chordata; class Mammalia; order Primates; family Lorisidae; genus Loris; species Loris lydekkerianus. The sequence goes on along the minus strand of CAUYPK010003692.1, from coordinate 2,080 downwards.
AAAAAGCACCCCAATTATGACAATCAGAAATATCTCCAGACATTGGCATATTGTCCCCTGTGAGGACAAAACTGCACCCTTTGGAGAACTACTGGTATAGACCCGCACTATTTCATATAGTAGCCACTAGAAACATGTAACTATTTAAACTTAAATTGAGATTAAAAGCTTAGTTTCTGGGCCAGGCATGGTGGTTTACTCCTGTAATCCTAACACTGGGGAGGCTGAAGTGGGTGAATTGCTGGAGCTCAGGAGTTGAAGACCAACCTGAGCATGAATAAGACCCTGTCTCTACTAAAAATAGAAAAATTAGCTGGGCATTGTGGCAGGTGCCTGTAGTCCCAGCTTCTCAGGAGGCTGAGGTTGAGGATTGCTTGAACCCAAGAGTTTTTGGTTGCTGTGAGCTATGACACCATAATACTCTACCCAGGGCAACAGAGTGAGACTTATCTCAAAAAAAGAAAGAAAAAACTCAGTTTCGGCTCAGCACCTGTGGCTCAAGCGGCTAAGGCGCCAGCCACATACACCAGAGCTGGTAGGTTCGAATCCAGCCCAGGCCCGCCAAACAACGATGGCTGCAACCAAAAAATAGCCAGGTTATGCCAGCACCTGTAGTCCCAGCTACTTGGGAGGCAGAAGTAGGAGAATCACTTGAGCCCAGGAGTTGGAGGTTGCTGTGAGCTGTGATGCCATAGCACTCTACCCAGGGCAACAGCTTGAGGCTCTGTCTCAAAAAAAAAACAGTCCCCATCCAGCCATACAGTCCTATCTGTGGGGAGGGAAGCCCCAGGGCCAAACAAGTGGATCCCACAGGAAGTACCTGACCAGAACTCAAAGGCGGAGGGAGGGGAGAGATGATGTGTGTGATAGCTAAGCTAGATCTCCAAGGGCAGGGAGGACTTGTTATGACTGGGTGCATTGGCTCACTTCTGTAATCTCAGCCCTTTTTTTTTTCTTTTTTTTTTTTTTTTGAGACAGAGCCTCAAGCTGTTGCCCTGGGTGGAGTACTGTGGCATCACAGCTCATAGCAACCTCCAACTCCCGGGCTCAAGGGATTCTCCTGCCTCTGCCTCCCAGGTAGCTGGGACTACAGACGCCTGCCACAACACAGGGCCATTTTTTTTTTTTTTTTTGGGGGGGGGGGGGGGTTTGCAGCCATCATTGTTTGGCAGGCCTGGGCTGGATTCGAACCCACCAGCTCCAATGTATGTGGCTGGCACCTTAGCCACTTCAGCCACAAGCACCGAGCCTGTAATCTCAGCACTTTAACAGGCCAAGGTGACAAGATCACTTGAGGCCAGGAGTTCAAGACTACCCTGGGTAACACAGACTCCATCTACATATAAAACTAGAAAAAAAAGACCAAGGGTCTGACTTACACTTGTAATCCTAGAACTCTGGGAGGCCAAGGTGGGAGGATTGCTTGAGCTCAGGAGTTCAAGACCACCCTGCGCAAGAGTAAGACCCATCTCTACTAAAAAATAGAAAAATTAGGCTTGGCGCCTGTGGCTCAAGTGGCTAGGGCACCAGCCACATACACCTAAGGGGGCAGGTTTGAATTCAGCCCGGCCCACCAAACAACAATGAGGGTTGCAACCAAAAAATAGCAGGGGCATTGTGGTAGGCACCTGTAGTTCCAGCTACTTGGGAGGCAGGAGAATCGCTTTGCCCAGGAGTTGGAGGGTGCTGTGAGCTGTGATGCCACAGCATTCTACCCAGGGCAAGCGTTCGAGGCTCTGTCTCAAAAAAAAAAAAAAAGAAAAGAAAAGAAAAATTAGCCGGGCTTGTGGTGCATGTGTGTATTCTCAGCTACTTGGAAACCTGACGCAGGAGGATTGCTTGAGCCCAGGAGTTGCTGTGAGCAAAACTGATGCCCAGTTGCTCTATCCTAGAGCAACAGAGTGAGACTCCATCTCAAAAAAAAAAAAAAGGTTGGGATGGGGATTAAAGATGGCGGCTGAGTAACAGCTTCCCTGTAACTGGGCTTGGCAAATCTGGGGAGACAAGACTCCAGACATCTCTGGCCGGTGGGATCTGCCTATGATCATCCCTTTGAGGATACAGGGAGCCAGCAAGGGAC
>CAUYPK010003691.1:0-56521 GCA_963574355.1 Loris lydekkerianus | reverse complement strand
GGGAGGGGGGAGGTTTGGGTGGAGGGAGGGTAATGGGTGGGGCCACATCTATGGTACATCTTAGAATGGGTACAGGCGCTCGCACTAATGTACACAGCTATGATTTAACAATAAAAAAAAAAAAAGCAAAGGTGTTAAGACCGGGGGCTCTGAGCAGTGTCTGGGTCCCAGGTAGGGCTCCTGACTCCCCAAGACAGAGCCGTCTTCATCTCAATGTTTCCTAAACCCTCTGAGTTGTGCTCTGATTCCCCCACCCACCCCAGGAAGCTTCATTTCCATTAACTTTTTCTTCGTTTTCATCAAGAAGAGGGTGGTGGGGGTCACAGTGTGTGACACACCTCTTGAAGGTGGGACATAATTATAAGAGGGACTTTACCTAACAATCCCCAACAATTTAAAAAAAAAAAGTCTCCACACTTAGCACATACTTTCACCCCACCATTATTCCAAATATGACGTGTCCATTTCTTTCCTCTCCACTGATGTGGTGACTGCTGTTTGCCCTTCTTGAATGTGTTGTTTTATAGAAAGGGGGAAAAAAATCAAAGGAAAAAAAGCCTATGCCCTACTGGGTATGTCAGCTTCAGAAATCACTTCTGAGGACACGGCTGCACTGGGAATGGTTGGCCAGAATTCTGGGTGTAAGGTATGTAAGCCTCAAAACCAGAATAGTCTTCTCAGATCCTGAGATGCCACAGAGCAGCACAAAGGGACAGACGTGCTCTCTGGTATTTCATGTCACCTTTTAGTCCTGACAGAACAAAGGTTACCAAGTGATAGACAATTTCCTCAAAGTGCAGTTCCTTTGCTGACTTTGAGTTTTAGATGCAAGTCCAGGGAGTGAAGTAGCACCAGTTTTACTTGGGCTATTTATGTATTTATTTGTTTTCAATCTAAGCAAAAAGGAAGGTCATTTCTTATTTAGCTGGATTACTAAACCAGGCTCCTAACCGGTCACTTCCTCCGCCCTCACTTCCCTTCTTACTCCCTCCAGTTCATTCTCCAAGACCAGCCAGAGCAAGCCTTTAAAACACACCAGATGGTGAACTGCCTCTACTCAAATCTGCAATGTTCACCCTTTCAACTGAGGTTAATGCCCAACTGTTGCCCATATCCCCACCCACTCACCCTCCTTATTGCACTGACCTCATCTACCACTCCCTTGCCCCTCTCTGTGCTCTGACCGCCCAGTCTCTCTGCAGTCCCTGATACATAGCAAACCCGCTCTAGCGGTAGCACGTCTGCACTGGCAGATCCTTCTGCCAGGATCACTTGCCCATTGACATCACTGCCTTCAAGACTTTGCTCAGATACAAGCATCACAAAGATACCTACTGTGACCTCCTGAGAAGACGAAAATCCTTTTTTTCCCTACTATGTATTGCCTTCTAACTCTTTGAATCCTGATCTAATTTTCATTTGTCCATATTATTTATCAAGTCTTTTGTTTGCCATCTGCTTACAGTGGAGGTTGACAAACGCAAGGGATGTTTGTTTTATTTGCCAATTAACCACCTAGAACGGTGACTAGCGTATGCCTGGGAGACAGTCTAATTTGTTGAATACATTAATTAATGGTGATTTGGCTTATTTATTCTTTGAAGATAAAAAATGTTTTGTTTTTTAAGGAAGAAACTATATTATTAACAATTATTAAAATTATTAATAATTATTGTGAATTATTAATAATTCTCAATCACTGAAGAAATCACAAACTGTGTATTTTAGGAATTCAAACTCATAGACTTCTGTTTGTCTTTTCCCAATGATTTGTGGAATACTTATGGAATAAAGGTAAGCTATAAATCCCCAAGTCAATTTGAGTTAGCAAGTAAATAGAAATTTTGAAGAATATTTTTTAATTGTCTTCATCTCATAATGCCCACTTTCACTTTCAGACAAATTGCCCACCCCCCAGCTACAAAGACATGGGAACTACACCTGTAGTCCCAGCTACTTGGGAGGCTGAGGCAAGACAATCGCTTAAAGCCCAAGAGTTGGAAGTTGCTGTGAGCTATGACACCAAAGCACTTTACCGAGGGCGACATAATGAGACTCTGCCTCAATTAAAAAAAAAAAAAAAAAAAAAAAAGACATGGGAACTAGAATTTTGGCATGGTATCAAAAGTCTCTCCTAGAACGTTGGCTCAGTATCAGATGTTTTTCCTGTTGCTTGGTGCTTATGTCAGTTAATCAAACTCCTTTCTGGCTCTAGAGATTTTTCTTGGCAAGATGGTCCAATCTGGGGCCTGGGTTTGTGTCCCTGACTCCTTGGTCTCCTAGCAATCCCTTGTGGCCCTTGTTTTCTAATGTTCTAGCTTTCTGGGTCTCTTGACTGCAAATTTATGTCCCCCACTTATTTCTTGAGCCGTGGCTAATTTTCCAAATCCTGACCTATAAGAGGTAAATCCAAAGACGCATTCACTCAGATCCTCTTCTCAGAATACCTATTCCCCAGGTGTGGTAAGTGTGGCCAACAGACAGCCTGCAACTGTCAGGCTCAGCAGGGGCTATCGGCCCATAGTCACATGTCTCCTTGGAGCAGCATGCATATAGTGATGGCCCAATGGGGGACCCTCTAAGGAGCAGTACTTGCTCCAGAGGTCCCTGCTGGCTGGTCAAGACATTGCCAGACATATTTCACCGTCCAACTTCTCCCTCTCCTAATCCCACTCCCATTGTTTTCCTTCACAGGTACTGATGCCTAATAAGCTTCCTGTATCTCACATGGTATCTCACTGTCTGCTTCTGGACAACCCAATTGGCAGCCACCGACAACACTCCTAACAAAGAGAAATGTCAAAATTGAGAAACTTGGCAAAGTAGAAAATGAAGCAGACTATGTATGTGAGCACCATGATACACAGAGGAGGCTGATCCACCAGTGAAGCAATGCAAAAAACAGTGGTGAGTCTTCATGGTTCTGTGTGTTCTCAATGTCAGCTGACAGTATAAGAAAGCTCTTTTACTTTCTTACGACTTTGGGTCAGAAATCTCTTCTAACGCATTTTCTAAAATCCTCTCCTTTATTTTAAGTTGATAATTTATTTTACAAAAACATAAATTGCACATTAATTCTGGAGAAATGATCAGAATACATTTTAGGAGGCAATATATCAGAATGTATGAGGATTTAATTCTGAAATGTGTATATTAACAATAGCCATTTGTCAGAGATTTACTTTCAATTACGTATCTTTCAGTTTTCAAACAGTTTTAGAATGAAGTGTGTCCTTTTTTATTAGTAAGATACAGTGAATTCACTGTTAATATTTTGTTGTTGGTCAGTATCACCTTGCGTTGGTTGAAATCCTTCACCCGTATTTCAGTGTGACATTTCCTTACATTTGTATCATTCAAGGAGAAACTGCCTTTGATCCAGTGCACCCAACACCTAGCAGACAGCTTAGCTGGATCCAAAACCTTGCATAGGTGCTGCCTTCCCTCTGCCTGTGAGTGAATGTAGTTAACATTTTTCAAATCCCCTCTAGTCACCTAGTGATTCTCTGAGTGGCTGATTTCTGTGCCAAACCCTTTGGTTTGGCCCCTTATGAACGGTTCTGAATTCCAAAGGCTGCTTGTTTGAAAATTCATGAGCTTCTCAATGATGCAGTTCCCTTTTTGGCTGCCCTACTGCTCAGTTAGTTCAGACAACAAGCTGCTTAGGGATGGATAATTTTTCCTTTTAGTTGCCAAAACCTCCAGGGGTGTTGGTATTTTACTGCTATTATGAAATTTTCAAAAGTTTGGAAAACAGAGGATTTTATTTTTTGTTTTGTTTTGATATAGGACGTTTTGACAATGGCTTTGGCACTGATACAAAAATCTCCGTGCTTCCAAACCAGAATAACATTTGCAGCCATCTGGCTTCCGTGTAGCACCCTCTGAGTGGGATAGATAGAAAAATGGTTACAATTAAGAGGTTTAAAATGCCTTTCCCATTAGTTTCTGAACGGAAACCATGTAAGATACAAGGCTATGAAGGAATTGCTGATTCTTTCTCAGCAAACTTCCCATCATTATAAAAATTGTCTGAAACCTCCATTATTTCTTAATTTCTCAATCTCTCTCCACTATCACCATTATTCACGGAGATTTCTAGACTCAATTTTTTTTTTTTCAAATATAACATCCCCTATTAAGACAAACTGAGAAATCCATTAATCAATCCACTATATGGCCAGTTATACTGATTATTTTATTCTTCCTTTTAAATAAGACTAATCTTGATTTCAAGAAATGTAGGAAAACTTTCAACAGCAGAATATGAATCATTGTGTTTTAATTTTAAATTTCAAGGTTTAATGATACCATATATATCCATGATATCTCTATGATGAACATTATTTAAGATATTTTTAAACAAAGCATAGAATGAGTTTTTATTTTTATTCTGTTCTTTTTTTTTTTTTTTTTTTTTTTGAGACAGTCTCTTTTTGTTGCCCCAGCTAGAATGCAGTGATGTCACCACAGCTCACTAAAATCTCAAACTCCTGGGCTGAAACTACCCTCTTGCTTTAGCCTCTGAGAAGTTAGGACTACAGGCAGGCACCACTGCCGATGGCTAATTTTTCTATTTGGTGAGAAACAAGGTCTTACTCTTGCTCCAATTGGTCTTGAGCTCCTGGCCTCAAGCAATCCTTCTGCCTACTAGAATACTAGGATTACAGGAATTTTTTGATTCTTAAAACTGAGAAGCAACAGTTCCTTTAAAGCAGAAATTTGCCTCTGATCTTTTTAAAAATTATTCAAAGGCATTATAAAAATCTGCAGATATCAATCTATATAAATAGCACTACCACCTTGAAGTCTTGTCAATTTCTAGTACAATAATAGGAGACCAGAGTTATCCAGTGTTCCAGAAGCAAATTGGCAGAGGTGGGCTGAGGTAAAAGAGGAATGTGAAATAGTTTAGGAAGAAGTCTATAATTTCCCCCATCCAGACTGCCCTCTGGAATCCTTTCCTCCCTCTGCAGGAAACATGATCTGCTAGTTTATCTAAGAGGCAGCTTTGTGCTGTCACTTATTGTGCATTTTTACATACAGTAACACATTTTTATCCAAGTATTTCAGAGATTTCTCCCTTTCTTGTCAAGTTCAGAAAACCCAAAGCTGGAGATCACACAGGGATTTTCCCAAACAAATTAGCATGTTGAAGGATGATGTAAATAGTAGAGCCCTTGGCAGCCTGAATTTACCCTATGCTGGAGCACGTTTTGTAGCACGGCTAAGACATTAACAAGTGATGTTTTCATGCACTTGGGCTAGTGATTTACAAAGTCACTTCCTGATTAATAGAGTGATAGAAAGGAATGTTGTTATCCCAAGTAAAAAGAATCATAAAATGGTAATGAATGTTGTAAAACTAGATGAATATTTCATCTTAAAACAGGTTATCAGATTTATCTTAAGGTTAAAGAACACATAGGCCATAAATTAGGCTCAAGATGGAATTATTTGAAGTCCAGAGTTGGTGAGAAGCATTTACATGTTAGGCAAGGCTATCTGTAGGCATTTATTACTTCGGTCATATGTTAGAACCCAGTTAGCTTAAGAAAGAGGAAAAAAAGTCATCTTTAAAATAAAAAAACTTCAAAATGATTAGCAATGATTTCTAGGCAGCATTAGAGGTATTTTTAAAATAGAATTTTCTTTTTTGAAATTTTCTAGTTGAAATTATTAAGTATTCAGAACTGTAATTGACATTTAAAAAAAAAGGTATCACAATGCCATGGTACCATAAAATGCTATAATGAGTATAGGCTCATCCTTTAACTATGAACCATACGTATAATCATCATATATTAATCCTTTAAAATATCACCAGTTTCAAGATAATTTCTTATTTGGAATATTTATAGTTAGCTTAAAATTCACTACTTATTTTTTATATAGATAGTATATTTTATTTCTTCCAAATAAGACCCCAGAAAAATATTCTTCCCCAGTCTACAGTAATGACAGAGTTTAGTAATTATAGAACTTTCCCCTTAGCTTGGCAGCTAGCTGAGAACAATCTCCTTTACTCCTTTAGGTTAATTTTTCTCTCTTGCTTATGATTGTCATTGTACAAGAAATGTTATTTAAATATCGAAACAATCTTTCCACAAATTCTAAGCTCTCATTCATTCATTTGATGAAATTTGATAAAATTTTATACTTCTACTCTTTGTAACTAAAATTAAAACCAAGGATTTGATCACATGTTTTAAGTCAATGAATAATAGATTTTGAAAGTAATTTTACAAAGGAATCAGTGGGGTAGGTATCAGGTTATTTACATAGAAAATGTTAAACATCATCAATGCTCTTGAACAGTAGAAAGACAAGATATATTTTATTTTTAAGAGTAAAGTCAGATTGGAGTTTATTATCCTAAAGAATGTCCTGATAAGAATGGAGCATTTCCAAAGTTAAATCACGAGATCTTTTTACGAAGGTCTTAAACATAAAAATTATCCTTCATTTTAGAGAAGCAGCTGTTCACATTCTAAAGAAATCATTGCCCTAATATGGTGTATCTCTGCACTTCACCATCCTCATTTTTCTCACTACCTATGAGGTTGACAATTAAATTCAAGAACTCAACCTAGAGGAAGTGTTACATGCATCATTACTGACTATCACTATGCTCATCTTTGAAGCACTCACTTTGGGAAGCTATGCATTGATGGCAGTGCCTAGTCCAAGTCCACCCTTCTGAGCAATTTTAAAACTCTTCCTGAAATAGCCATCAGAGGTGTCATCATAAGAGTTCTGACAATGAAGCTTGTAAGCTTGTTCTAGAAAACATGCTTTGAAGGGTGGACTAGGCTCTGGCTTCAGTTCACAGTTTCATGGAGGGAGTCCTTCCAACGTGACTATAGTGACATTCAGCAGTAGGGTATCAAGCACTTTTTCTAGGATGAGTTCTCAAACTTAATTTTCCAACCTCGTAGAAAATTTAATACAGTTTGAGTATCTGTTATTACAAAATGTTGAGACCAAATTTCAGATTTGTTTCAGGTTTTAGAATATTTTTACATGTATAATAAAATTTCTTAACGATGGGTTCCAAATTTAACTCAGAAATTCATTTATGTTTTATATATACCTTATAAGCATAGACTAAAGGTAATTTTATCCACTACTTTTTAAATAATTTTATGCATAATACAAAATTTTGACTGCAACCCATCACATGAAATCAAGAATAGCGATTCCATTTGTGGTATCATGTCACACTGAAAAAGCTTCAGGTTTTAGACTTTTGAATTAGAGATTCTCAACCTGCATTAAGATAAGAACTAATGTTGATGTGCTGGTTCCTGTCCTAAGTGTTTTACATGTATCTGTTTATTTAACCCTCATTTAAAAATATGTATGGTAAATGCTATCATTTATCCCCATTTTAAAGATGGGAAAATTAGGCACAGAGAATCCAGTAAGGTGTCCAAGTCACACAGTCAATGAATAACAGTGCTGGAATTCATAATGGGCCATCCTAGTGTTCCCTCTGTCACGTCACATGGCAGAGTTACACAATGTACACAATATCTATGGTGATGATTAGCAGGAATATAAAAAGAAATTACTATCAAAAAGGAAAAAACTATTCACACTTCTCTTTGGATATTGTTTTATATCTGTTTAAAAAGAGGAAGAAAACTCCGATTTGATTTTCTATGAGGCAAATATACTATTGTAGACTTGACAGAGCAGTGTATTTGCTCACTGATTTATTTGCTCTTTAATTATATTTTGATTTTGTTCTTACTGTGGTACTCAGATGCAGTAAGTGTCGTGAACATATAACATCACTTAGAAAATAATAATTGTTAAAAACTTTCCTCACAAAAAAACATACCATACTGAACTATCACAAACGTTGCCCTAAACAGATTTATAATGTTTTACCCACTAGATGTCACATCCTTGATTCAAACTAGAAATTGTGTTTTTAATTTCTAGAGGAAACTCTCCTACAATGTTTAAGTCCAGGTACAGGGAATAGGAATACCAAAGTCTCCCTAGTACAGAGAGTCATTTGTTCAATTTCCTGACCTGTTCCAGCCTCAAGAACAAGGATAGCCTAGGATGACAAAAGGTTTACAGCAGAGACAGATTTATAGTCAGAATCCTTTTTCTCTGTTTTCATTCATTTTGAATGAATACAAAGAATAATCTTGCTGCTAATACAAATGCAGCAAACTGAGCCATTAAATTGACAGTGTGATCTATCCCACTTCACACTGCTTTATAAGCAAAATGTATCATTCTTGGGAGTTTCTCCTGGTTAAATAATTGTGAGAAATATATCTCTTGACATTACTTTTATTGATAAAACACAGCACGTCATCTTAATTCATTCTTCCACTGCTGTATTTTATCATCCACTGAGTGATTGGGATTCTGATCACCCTGCATTCTGCTGTCAGATTGAAAGCTTCTATCTACTCATCTGTTATTCTTCATGAAGCAAAGCTCCAGTGTAACATCTGTTTCTCACTGAATCTTCACCAGAGAGTCAGTTTTCAGCAAGCAATAACCTTGGGGTTCCCCCAGAAGCCCTCAAGGGTTTCTGCTATGTCAAGGCCTAAAGCTATCTAGCAGAATTAATAGACAAAGCCTTGTGATTCTGTTTTCATTTTTTAAATTTAATTTAGGGTACATGAATTTGGTGGAGTAATGATAACGTTTTACACTCTTTGAAGCTAGTCATCACTTTCTTTAAAAGGCTGGAAGATTTAGCTCCATATCTTGAAAACTTTATTCTTTTCATTTTTCCACAATTGATGTTCAGCTATACTCATATCTTACCTTAATCTCAAAACACAGAGAAAATTTGTTTTGTCTGACTCATATTTTTGTGAAATATCCCACTTCTAATAACGAGTGATGATTTAAAATTTCTATTCTGACACCAGCACCTATTTGGGTATTTTGTTTATGTTTAAGATGGCATTTGACTGTTGAAAATTAATTTACCCACTTATTTCAAATTAATGAGAAAATATTTTAAATAAATCCAAATCAGAAGCTAATTTTGGTCACCAGTAAAAAAATATACATATACATAACCTGGAAAGTTTGATAATTAATAATGATTATTATTAATAATCATTTTGATTATTAGTCTTAACTTATGCTGGAAGCTAAACTGTATACTTTTAACTGATGTACAGATGTGTAATAACACATAAATATGCACACATATATACTTACACATAGTATTCATATACCTGTCAACACTCTGTTGACAAAATTTCAAAATCATTACCAGGGGAAATAAGTAATCTACTTTTTTGTTATCTATTACTGCAAAACAATTCACACAAATTTTAGTGGCTTAAAACAATAATGATTTATTATTTGTTGTGATTCTATGAATTGATAGAACTCAAATTGGAAGCTCTTCTGCTCCACATAACATTGTGCAGCTCGTTCACTCAGCTGCATGCAGCTGGCAATTAAGCTTACCTGGAAGATCCATAGAGTCTTAACTCCTGTCTGGCATTCTGGTGCTCCTTCACATGGTCACTCCTCATACCTAGCTCAAACTTCCTCACAGCATGGTGGTGTCAAGATAGTCAGATGTTACACAGCACCTATCTTGAAGAAAAGGAAAGTGGGAGCTAAGCTCCCCTAAGGGCTTAGGGAAAAGGAAAGTGGGAGCTAAGCTCCCCTAAGGGTCCATAATCAGCATAGCATCATGTAAGCTGATTTCTTTTTGGCAAAGCAAGTAACAAGACAAGCTCCAATTCAAAAGAGAGGGAAATGTCACTCTATGATGATAATGCAACATGAATATAGAGAAAAGGAGGAAATTACATCCATGTTTAAAGACTATGTAGCTTATATACTTAAATTTAAATTTCAAAATCCTGTAGGGGAATAAAAAGATAGATCAAGATGACTTAGAAGTAGCCTGCACAATACCTATCTCAAAGAGAAGATAGAAAGTGGGAAACAGGGGGCGGAGACAAGATGGCTGACTGAAGTCAGCATTCCACAGAGGCTCCCATCCAGAAGGAGAGTTGAAGGACAGAAATTTAGCAAGTAACCTGCTGGATTTGAGCTTCACCAAGAGAGAAGGTTGAAGAACGCACATCAACCCCGCTAAGGTGAGCTGCAACCCCAAGGATACAAACAAAAGGTACAAAATCCATCACTAAGCAGATGGGAGTCCCCTCCCCCATGAAAATGGCTCGGAGTGCCCCACAAACAAACGAGCAGAGTTCAAAGGTCCTCCCACTACACTCCACAGGAGAGACCCTCTGAAAACTGGACTGACCTCCCCTACTAGGGTGCCATGGCATTCTTCGGCCAGACATAAAACAGTATATATTCTCTACCTGCAATTCTGAGCTCCCAGCACTTCCCTCCACTCTCACTCTGAGGTCTATAGGTCTGTCCCCCAAGAGTCCAGATTCTTAGTCCAGATTTCTTGAGGGCTGTGGACAGGGCCTAAACTGTAGCTGGTCAGTCCTGACTCTGAGGCACAGGAATAAGGAGAGGATGGTGGGCTGGGAGGGAACCACACCAGAACAGCAGTGCCCCGAGGTGCAGAGCAGCAGCTGTCTTTTAGCAACAATAGGGCTCACTCCCAGACATTCTGAAGCCACACCTCCTGTCTCCCTGGAAAACCAGAGGAGGCAGGACATCTACTCAGGTGACAACCACCATGTAACAGATCTGGGACGGAAATGCAGGCCTTGTGAGTAAAGGGTTTGCCTGAGGCGGTACCAGCCTGGGTGGAGTGAGGGGACTAGAAATGCACATGCAAAGCCAGGAAGTTCCCTGGGCGGGGCTGACCCAGAGGACAGCTTTACTGAACCTAAGATGCACCCAGCCCTCAGGGAATCATCAGCCTATAGATAAAGGAACACAGGAGGCTAGAACTGACAGGTGACTGAAAATGAACCTGCAAGAGCAAAGACAGGGTCTGAGGTGCAGGCTCTGGGAATTCAAAATAATTTCTCTTCTGCAGGGGAATTTAGCAGGGAAAGAAACAAATTCCCACAAAGTTGTTCTATTGTGTTCTGTTCTGTCAGTAACATCAATCAGGGACAGGGCTGGAACGGAGTGAACACCCCCCAGCCTCCATCAAGGGCCCGAGGTAGACAGGCCTCACCTCCCCCTGCTAGACAGAAGCAGAGTGCAGCGGCCTCGCTGAGCAGAAATAGATTTCCTTGTGATTCAGGCAGGTGAAAATCCCTGGAGTATTTGCTCAATGGAGGCAACTGGGTCAAAGCCCTGTGGAATTATCAGTGACTGGGTGTGACAGAGGTGCAAGGTGGGGAAGAAGGCATCACCCTTCCCAGATTAATTAATTTGCTGGGTGGGTCCTCCTGCCTTCACGGAACACCAGAACAAGTCATATTTCAGTTGTCAGCAGACACCTGCAATCCAGTGGCCAGAGACCTTTTAAACTCTCCCACCTGAGACAGGTGCTGACTGTGACAATTGATTTGGATGTTTTGAACTAAGCCAATTGCCCAAGGACTATTCAAGTGGTGGCCTGGGTGTGTGGATGTAAGAAGGTTTGATTTTCCTTTTCCAATTATTGCCCATAGGGGGCGGGGTGACAATTGCTGGTATTTTTGCACAGCTGAGACTTCAACCCAGAGTAACTGTTTCACTAGGGTTGGACAGAGACCAACTGAAAAAAAGAGAGCGTTACTTAGCCCCACCACACCAAACAGATCCCCAGTTTCTCAGGCCGTCGCACTGTACAGGTCCTCAACAAAGCTCCAGGGGAAAAATCAAACGGTGTAAAATAATCATGGGGCAGAAAAACTCTGATGAACAAGAATAAGCAGAATAGTTCAACCCCTCAAGGAAAAATATGGCAGATGTAACTGAAGATCCTATTCATAAACAGCTAGCCGAGGTGTCAGAAATCAAATTCAGAATTTGGATTGCAAACAAGATTAATAAAATCGAGGAAAATTTGGAATTAGAAATTTGAGCAGCACTTCAAAAGTTGGAATTAGAAATTCGAGGAGAAATTCAAAAGTTGTCTCAAGAATTTAATGAATTTAAAGACAAAACCACCAAAGATTTTGATGCACGTAAGCAAGAATTTGCAGCCCTCAAAGATCTGAAAAATACAGTAGAATCCCTCAGTAACACAGTGGAGCCAGCAGAAGAAAGGATTTCTGACAGTGAAGACAAAGCCTTTGAATACTCCCAAACTCTCAAAAAGGAAGAGCAATGGAGAGCAAAAATGGATCATTCTCTCAGAGAGCTCAGGGATAATTCGAAGAAGGCTAATATCTGCCTCATTGGAACCACTGAAAGTGATGAAGTGCCCTCACAAGACACAGTGGCCCTTCTCCATGAAATTATGAAAGAGATTTTCCAGACATGCCAAGAGATTCTGAAATTCAGATAGCAGACAGTTTCAGAACCCCAGCACGACTCAATCCCAATAAGACATCCCCCAGGCATATCATAACTAACTTTACTGAAGTTAATATGAAGAAGATCCTGAAAGCAGCCAGACATAAGAAATCCATTACCTACAAAGGGAAGAATATTAGAATGACTGCAGATCTCTCTGCTGAAACTTTTCAAGCCAGAAGAGGGTGGTCATCGACTTTTAATCTCCTAAAACAAAATAACTTTCAACCCAGGATTTTGTATCCAGCTAAACTGAGTTTCATTTATGATGGAGAAATAAAATACTTTAATGAAATTCGTATGTTGAAGAAATTTGCTAAAACCAAACCAGCTCTTCAGGATATTCTCAGACCTATCCTCCATAATGACCAACCCAATCCTCTACCACAAAAGTAAACTCACTCAGATACTTTTGATCAAACTCCAACTTCCACAGTGGCAAAAGTATTAAAAATGTCCACTGGACTTTCAAAAAACTCGATACCCAAAATTTTACCAGACTTATGAATATTCTCCATTAATGTAAACAGCTTAAACTATCTTCCAAAGAGGCATAGGTTAGCTGACTGGATACAAAATCTCAGGCCACATATTTGCTGTATACAAAAGACACATCTTACCTTCAAAGACAAATTAAACTCAGGGAGAAAGGATGGTCATCCATATTTCAGGCAAACGGTAATCAGAAAAAAGCAGGTGTTGCAATTCTATTTGCAGATACAATAGGCTTTAAACCAACACAATTAGGGAAAGATAAGAATGGTCACTTCATATTTGTTAAGGGTAATACTCAATATGATGAGATTTCAATTATTAATATCTATGCACCCAACCAGAATGAACTTCAATTTATAAGACAAACTCTAACGTGATATGAGCAACTTGATTTCCTCCAGCTCCACAATAGTTAGAGATTTCAACACTCCTTTGGCAGTGTTAGCTCAATCCTCCAATAAGAAGATAAGCAAAGAAATTTTACGTTTAAACCTAACCATCCAATATTTGCATTTAGCAGACATCTACAGAAAATTTCATCCCAACAAAACTGAATACACATACATCTCATCAGCCCACAAAACATTCCAAAATCGATCACATCTTAGGTCACAAGTCTAACCTCAGGAAATTTAAAGGAATAGAAATTATTCCTTGCATCTTCTCAGACCAACATTGAATAAAATTTGAGCTCAGTAAAACAGGAATCTGCATACTCATACAAAAACACGGAAGCTAAATAACCTTATGCTGAATGAAACCTGGGTCAGAAATAAGATTAAGAAGGAAATTGCCAAATTTTTGGAACAAAACAACAATGAAGACACAAATTATAAAAACCTCTGGTATATCGCAAAGGCAGTCCTAAGAGGAAAACTTATAGCACTGCAAGCCTTCCTCAAGAGAACAGAAGGAGAGGAAGTTAACAACTTAATGGGACATCTCAAGCAACTGGAAATGGAAGAACATTCCAACCCCAAAATCAATACAAGGAAAGAAATAACCAAAATTAGAGCAGAATTAAATGAAATTGAAAACAAAAGAATTATTCAACAGATCAATAAATCAAAAAGTTGTTTTTCTGAAAAGGTCAGTTAAATAGATAAACCTTTAGCTAACCTAACCAGGAAAAAAAGAGTAAAATCTCTAATCTCATCAATCAGAAACGACAAAGATGAAATAACAACAGATTCCTCAGAAATTCAAAAAATTCTTAATGAATATTACAAGAAACTTTATTCTCAGAAATATGAAAATCTGAGGGAAATTGACCAATACTTGGAGGCACATCACCTTCCAAGACTTAGCCAGAATCAAGTGGAAATGTTGAACAGGCCCATATCAAGTTCTGAAATAGCATCAACCATACAAAATCTCCCTAAAAAGAAAAGCCCAGGACCAGATGGCTACACATCAGAATTCCACCAAATCTTTAAAGAGGAATTAGTACCTATATTACTCAACCTGCTACAAAATGTAGAAAAGGAAGGAAGACTACCCTATATGTTCTATAAAGCAATCATCACACTGATCCCCCAAACCAGGAAAAGACCCAACAAGAAAGGAAAATAATAGACCAATATCATTAATGAATATAGATGCAAAAATATTCAACAAGATCCTAACAAACAGAGTCCAGCAACACATCAAACAAATTATACATCATGACCAAGTCAGTTTTATCACAGGGTCTCAAGGCTGGTTCAAAGGTATCAACATAGGGTCAGAAGAGATCAAACTTTCACTCTTCGCAGACGACATGATCGTATATCTGGAAAACACTAGGGATTCTACTAGAAAACTTTTAGAAGTGATTAAGGAATACAGCAATGTCTCAGGCTACAACATCCACACCCACAAATCTGTAGCTTTTATATAGACCAACAACAACCAAGCCGAGCAAACAGTCAAGGACTCTATTCCTTTCACAGTAGTGCCAAAGAAGATGAAATATTTGGGAGTATACCTAACAAAGGACGTGAAAGATCTCTACAAAGAGAACTATGAAACTCTAAGAAAAGAAATAGTGGAAGATGTTAACAGATGGAAAAACATACCATGCTCATGGCTGGGAAGAATTAACATTGTTAAAATGTCCATAGTGCCCAAAGCAATATATAATTTTAATGCAATACCTATTAAAGCTCCATTCTCATACTTTAAAGATCTTGAAAAAATAATACTTCATTTTATATGGAATCAGAAAAAACCTCGAATAGCCAAAACATTACTCAGCAATAAAAACAAAGCAGGAGGAATCACGCTACCAGACCTGAGACTGTACTAGAAATCAATAGTGATCAAAACAGCATGGTACTGGCACAAAAGCAAAGAATTAGATGTCTATATCCACATTTTAATGACACTAATATATATATATATATATACAGAATATATAAAATATATTTACCTTTTGAACACCTCATGTAATTGCAGAAGTCAAACATAACTTGAATATTACAATTTTAATTTTTTTTTATTTTCTTAAAATGTGCATACATTTTTTGGCAGCCTCCCTCTGTATATATGTAGCTATACATGAATCTTCTATATGTAAGATATTTTCAAGCCTAATGAGAGGCAAATGAAGACCTAGTACAATTCTCTGGTTATATGTATCAGCAGCAATATCATATGCTGATAGTTCACTGTTTCTTTGCAAAATCAATTTCAGCATATACATTTTGTTGTCTGCATCATGTAACATAATGGAGCCACACAAAAAACTTTTTTATATGCTTAGAGATAGCCAGCATATAGGATACATTGAATATTTAGTAACTGATTTTCCTATTATGTATTTCTGTATAAAATATTTCTAAAGCATAAGCCTCCTACTTTGTCTTGAAGGTGAAACACACACATGACATATATATTGCATTTCCTAGAATGATAGCCCTATCCATAAATTGTACCACAGAATTATATCCAAGAAGAAAAAGAAAAAAAACTAAGTTAAATGTGTTTGATTCTGATATGTGCTCCTTTGTTATTTAACCATTTGGAATTCATACTCCATCACTTAAGCAAGAGAACTGCTACATAGGCTGAATATTTGTGTCTTCTCAAAATTTATATGTTGAAACCTGATCGCAACTGCGATAATATTTGGGAGTGGGGTCTTTGGTAGGTGATTAAGTCATGAGAGCAGAGTCCTCACAAATGGTATTAAGGCTTCTATGAAAGACAGTCCAAAGAGTTCCCTTGCCCCTTCACCATGTGTGGGCCCAGCTAGAGGATGTCTGTCTATAAATTCAGAAGTGGGCCCTGACAAGACATGGAATCTGGTGATACCTTGATCTTCAATTCTCTAGCCTCCAGAACTATGAGAGATATATTGCTATTGTTTATAAGTCACCCAATCTATAGTGTTTTGTTATAGAAGCAAGACCAAGACCAACAAAACATTCTTAGGGATAATAACAAACAAAGAAAGAAGCTAGAAAATGTAAATTGAATATTTAATCTCATGCGTGTGGTTAAAAATTGTGAAACAAATACACACTATATAAGACATGTTTTTAAGTTAAATATTAGGTGTCATGCTGTTTGGGGGGAAGAAAATTTTAACTGTTTAATAAAATACTAGTTATATGCACATATATATTGTGCATCTGGAATAAAAACACCACGGTACTGAAAATAGTTTTAAATACACTTAAATATTTAGTCATCCTACAGTCATTTAATGTTTAAATTTCAGTATAAAAGGCACATTTCTATAAAACTGTAAGTCTCAGACAGCAAGCAGAAGTGTCTCATGTACTTTCTTAACCTCAGCACCTAGCATTGTACATAGAAAGCAGTTAATAGTATAATTAACTGAGTTCCATAATATTACAGAAATATAAAATAAAATAAATTCATTTTCCAGAATTTGATAACAATTATAAGAAAGAGAAATCACGTACATACATTTTAAAACTAGAAAATATTTCAAAGATTAAATATGGCTAGGTATACTATAGATTATCTTTGACATGATAAAAACTTTGTTAGAGAAAAATAATTATAAAACACATTACTCTTGTAAAATTGTATAGAAGACAGGGGAAAGTAACTTATGATTTAATGGTCAGTAGAATTAGTCATGAGGGAGTGTGACAGGGGAACAAGTCAGAGAGAAGCCCTTGAGGCAAGATAAAGGATCTGTGATTGGTTGCAGTGTGGGGCAGGAGTAGGGCTATGATGGAAGATAAGTTCAAAATGACTAAGTTGTAAATTCTGTGTTAGAAAACAATGAGAAATAATTTTGAGAAAAACATTTGAGGGAGGGTGATTGGTGGGATTACACCTGTGGTGCATCTTACAAGGGCACATGTGAAACTTAGTAAATGTAGAATGTAAATGTCTTAACACAATAACTAAGAAAATGCCAGGAAGGCTATGTTAACCAGTGTGATGAAAATGTGTCAAACGGTCTATAAAACCAGTGTATGGTGTCCCATGATCTCATTAATGTACACAGCTATGATTTAATAATAAAAAAAAACCCATTTGAACAGTTTTCCATTTTTTCCCTATTGAATAGAGGACTCATCTTCTGAAGTTTGAGACTTTGAATGAAATTTCATTAAATACAGGACTTATTCTGGTTTTGTGATTGTTGTTTGTCGGTGGAAGAATGTGTGCTTACCTGGAGCGTATTTAGTGTATCATTCTGAATTTTTAGACCATTTTATATTTTATTTTTTACCCCACATATTTATTTGTGGCAAGAATTTTTAAAATCTATAATTTTTTAGCAATTTTCAAGTATGTAATACCTTGCTAATAACTTTAGTCATCATGTTATATGGGCAATAGTTGTCTTGAACTTTTTCTTCCAGTCTAACTAAAACTTTGTATCCTTTAACATCTTTCCAATTCACCAATTTCAGTCTCTAGGTACCACCATTCTACTCTGCTTCTATAAATTAGAACTTTTTTATTTAGATTTCATATATAAGTGAAATCACTGTCTTTTTATACTTACCTTATTTTACTTAATACCCCCCAAGTTTATCTGTGTAATTGGAAATGGAAGGATTTCCTTCTTTTCTAATGCTAAATAGTATTCCATCTGGGTATACACTGCATTTTTTTTATCCATTTGTCTGTTTATGGGCAATTTGGTTGATTTCATACCTTTGCTATTATGAATAGGCTGCAAAAAACATGGGAGTGCAAATAGCTCTTCAACATACTGATTTCATGTCCTTTAAATGAATACATAGTAGTGGGATTGCTAGATTGTGTGGCAGTTGTACTTTTAGTTTTTTGAGGGACCACCACAATATTTTTCTTAATAGCTGTAACTCATTTATATTCCCACAAACAATGTACAAGTATCTCCTTTTTTCCACATTCTCAACTTGTTATCTTTGTCTTTTGGATAGTATTCATTTTAAGAGATGTGAGGTGATATCTCACTGTGATTTTAATTTGTATTTCCCTGAGATTTAGTGAGGTTAAGCATTTTTTTTTTCCATACAGGTTTTAGCTATTTGTATGTCTTCTTTTGACTGTTAAGAAATGTATATTCAGGTTCTTTGCCCATTTTTATACAGATATTTGTTTTCTCACTATTGAGTTTAGTGCCTTATATATTTTGGAATTTAACCACTTACCAAATGTATGGTTTGCAAATATTTTCTCCCATTCTGAAGGTTGTCTCTTTTCACTCCATCAGTTGTTTCCTTTGCTTTGTAGAAGACTTTTAGTTTGATGGGATTCAATCTACTTATTTTTTTCCTTTCGTTGCCTCTGCTTTTTGGGTCATTTCCAAAAAACCATTGGCCATACAAATGTCATAGAGTTTCTTCTATGTTTTCTTCTAGTATTTTTATCATTACAAGACTTATATTTAAGTTTTTAATCCATTTTGAGTTAAAATTTTTAAATATTGTGAGATAAGAGTATAATTTAATTCATCTGCCTGTGAATACCAGTTTTCCTGGTATTATTTCTCTAAGAGACTATCTTTTTTTTTCTTCATTGTGTGTTCTTGGAATTTTGTCAAAAATAAATTGACTGTAAATGTGTGGATTTACATATGGACTCTATTCTAGTCCACTATTATGTGTCTGTTTTTATGCCAGTACCACACTGTTATCTGTTATGATTGCTATTCCTTTGCAATATGTTGACTAACGATCACATCTTTTGTAGTTCCTTAAGAACTCTATAACTTTTTTCTATTTCTATGGGAAAAAAATGACACTGGAATTTTAACAGAGATTTCATTGATTCTGTGGAATGCTTTGTGAAGTATAGACATTTTAACAATTATTTATTCTTCCAATCCATCAATGTGGGATATCTTTCCATTTTATTGTATTTTATTCAATTTCTTTTTTCCAGTATTTTATAGTTATTAATGTACAGATCTTTCACTTCCTTGTATATATTCATTTATTCTTAAGTATTTTGTTTTTGAAACTATTATAAATAAGATTATTTTTCTGATTTCTTTTGCAAATAGTTTGTTGTGTGTATACAGAAATAGTACTGATTTTTTTGTATGTTGGTTTGGTATCCTGAACTTTACTGAATTTTTTAATAGTTCTCAGGTATTTTTTGGTAGATCCTTTAGAGTTTTCTGTGTATATGATTATATTGTCTGCAAACCAAGACAACTTCACTTCTTCTTTTGCTGTTTAGATACCTTTTTTTCCCCTTCCCTAATTGCTGTGGCTGGGACTTCCAGTGCTATCTTAAACAAAAGTGCCAAGAATGGAAATCCTTGTCCAGTTCCTGGTCTTAAAAGAAAGCTTTCAACTTTTTACTATTGAGTATGATGTTAGCTGTTGAGCTTGTCATATATGGTCTTTGTTATTTTAAGGTATATTTCCTCCATACCTAATTTTTTAAGTTTATTATGAAAAGACATTGAATTTTGCTTTTTCTACACCTACTGAGATGATCATATAGTCTTTGCTATTGATTGTGTTAATATGGTATATTGCATTTACTGATTTGCACATGTTGAACCATTCTTGCATCCCAAGGATGAATCCTACTTGATCATGGTTAATGATTCTTTTAGTGTGCTGTGGAATTCAATTTTATAGCATTTTGTTGAGGACTTTTGCATCTATGTTCATCAGGGATATTTGCCTATAATTTTATTTTCTTATATTGTTCTTGTCGACTTTGGTATGCTTATAAGGGTAATGCTGCCCTTATACAATGAGTGTGAAAGAATTTCCTCTTCTTCAAGTTTTTTGGAAAAGTTTGAGAAGGATCAGTATTAGTTGTTTATCTTCTTTACTAATTCTTAGTATCATTGATCTTTTCTATTTTTCTATTATTTCATTTATTTCTACTCCGATTTTGATTATTTCATTTCTTCCTTCCTTTCACTAACTTTATTTGGCCTTTGTTCTTCTTTTTCTATTATTAGTTCCCTGATGTGTAGTGTTCAGTTGTTTATCTGAGGTCTTTTTTCTTTTTTGATGAAGGCACTCAAGTGGTATAAACTTCCCTCTTAGACCTGTTTTTGTTGCATCTCATAAGTTGTGATATGATGTTATTCTGTTTCATTTCTCTCAAGATATTTTTTTATTTCCCTTTAAATTTTTCCTCTGATCCATTGTTTAGGAGCATGTTTAACTTCCATGTATTTGTGAATTTGTTGAAAGTTCTCCTGTTATTTATTTCTAGTTTCATACATGGTAATAAAACATACAGTTGATATTCCTTAGGTCTTCTTAAATTTGCTAAGAATTGTTTTGTGTCTTAATATATTTTGCGTGGCAGAGAATGTTCTCTGTGCACTTAATAGGAATGTGTATTCTGATGCTGTTAGATGGAATGTTCTACACATGTGTGTTAGGTCTTTTTGGTTTAAAGTGTAGTTTAAGTTCAATGTTTCTATATTGATTTTCTGTCTTGATGATTGGCTCGTTGTTAAAAGTGAGATATTTATGTCCCCTACTATTATTGTGTTGTGGTCTATATCTCCCCTCAGATTTACTAATGTCTGCTTTATATATTTAGTGTTCCAATGTTGGGTGCATACATATTTACAACTGTTATATACTCTTAATGAATTGGCTCCTTTTTTATTATATAATGCCTTTCTTTGTCTGTAAAAACTTGTTTTACAGTTTTTGGTTTCAAATCTATTTTGTCTGTTAAGACCCTTTGTCTTTGTCTTAAAGACCCTTTAGTCTTTTAGTTTATATTTATATGGAAATATAAATATAAACTAAATATATGGAAAGGGATTTTTCCATCCCTTTACTTTGAATCTATAAGTACCCTTAATAGTGAAGTAAGCCTCTTATAGACAGCATATGTTTAGATCATTGTTTTATTATTAATCCATTCAGCCACTTTATGTCTTTTTTTAAAGTATAGAATTAATTTATTAATAAACAATAATACTACTTGGGCAGCCTAGGGCTAAAACATTGAGGAAAGGTTGAAGACATTTGGTTTGGGGGTTGGGGAGTTGTTGTCTGTGAAAATTCCCACAAGTCTTACTTTCACCTATTCACAAGCCAGCTGGCCACTTTGGTTCTGGAGAAAAGAGTCCTGGACTTACGGGACACAGTTCTAACAAAACCTATGGAAACTCTGGGGCCCTTGTTTTAAGAAGGGCTGTATGCTTGGCAGAATTGGCAGTTTATGTCTATATAGAACACAGAGTTGATCCAACCATTAAGCCAGGGAGGTTGGCAGCAAACGTGTGAGCCCCCCAGGGAGCCTCAACCCTGGTGTCCAAAATGTTGGGTAGCAATAAGGATATGTAGCTCAGGGCGAAGCAGAAGAACACAACAAAACACATCTGAGTAACCTCCCAAAACTCGGAGGAAGAATCCTGAGCTCTTGGGCTCCTTTAGTGGGCCAGTCCTTGGAATATGTTTCCGGAGGGCCTCTCTCTGCCTTCTGCTTAGCTACTTCACTGTTGCTTTGGTCTCCTACTTTGAATAAGTCCCTTTCCAGGGTCTGGATGGTGGCAGCACTGGAAGTGCTGACTGGCTACGATGAAGTCCTCTCACTGGACCTTCCTGATGCCAGCCTGCTGTCCAGCTCCTGGAAAAGACTAGGCATGGCCTCGTCTGTCCCAGCCACATGGTTGGAGAGGACACTTGCCTGCCTCAGCTTGTATTACTCCAGCACTTGTGCTGCTCATATCACCTGGTGGTGGATGAGACAATAGAAGATACCAACACTGCTAAGCCCAAGCACAAGGTAGCTAACCATTAGGATGATGATATAAGGCCTGCCTCAGATGCAGTCAAAGCTTCAGGTGCAGACTACAGGTACTAATATAGTGATAGACCAGAGGAGGACAAAACTGGCTACACCCACAACTCAGGTGCTCACCAATGCCAGCATGATCCCCTTCACACTGAAAACTCAGGGAAGAGCTTAGGGTGGGCAGTGAAGAGGTAGCGTCCCAGTGCAATGAATGTGAAGATGGAGTCAGAGTTGGAAGCAGAAAGGAGGAGTCCAAATACCCTGCAGAAGGTGGCACCAGTGTGCCAGTGCAGGTAGAAGTAGGTCTCCACAGAGAGGGGCTGGAAAAGTTTGCAGTGGAGTAGATCAGCCAGTGGGGGGCTGGTGATGAGGTTGAACCAGGTAACAGAGTTTGGGCTTGATGGCCAAGGCCAATAACATGGGATTATTGCCCACAGTGCCTATCACAGCCACTGCCATCCCCAGCTAACAGCAACATAATGATAGCCTAGCACAGACCCATATGGCAGGAGAAGTTGGCATTGGAAGTATTCCACATGATGGAATCACAAAAATAATTATCTGAGTCTCTCCAACTTCAATTCTCTTTCCCTTAGAGTTCAACTCACCCAAAGAGCAGTCTTTTTTGGTGGCTAGCCAGGCTTTAAGCCACATCCTATCATACTAGAGGTTCAAGTCAGAGGATTCCATGTTACACCGTAGCACATATGAGAAAAGAAATCCAAGGAAGAAAGACAGGAAAGGAAGCATATAGGATTCTGACTTCCTTCCTCATAGGGGTTCAGGTCCTCTATGTCTTTTTGATTGGAATTTAATCCAATTAAATTCAAGGTAATTATTGATAGGTAAGCCCTCATTATTGCCATTTGTTAATAATTTCCTTGATGTTCTTTTATAATATTTTATTCTTTTCTTCCTCTTTTGCTGTCTTCTTTTGTGGTTAGATGATTTTCTATAGTGGTATGTTTTGATTCCTTACTCTTTGTCTTTTGTGCATCTATTATAGTTTCTTTTGCATTTTGGTTACCATAAGGATTATATAAAATGCCTTGTAATTATAACAGGATATTTTAAACTAATAACAACTTAATTTTGATCATAATACAAAACAACAAAACACAGTATACTATATTCTTATAATAAAGTAAGCTGGAGAAAAGAAAATGTTATTAAGAAAGTCATAATGAAGAGAAAATGTGTTTACTGTTGATTATATGGAAGTGGATCATTGTGAAGATCTTCATCCTCATCATTTTCATGTTGAGTAGGCTGAGGAAGAGAAAGAAGAGGAGGGCTGGTCTTACTGTCTCAAGAGATTGAAAAAAAAATCTGTAAGTAGATCCAAGCAGTTCAAAACCATGTTGGTCAAGTGCAAATTGTATTTTACATTTGACTATGTACTTTTACTAGTGAGTTTTATATTTTCATGTTTTCATATTACTAAGTGTCCTTTCTTTAAGCTTACAGAGCTCCCTTTAGGATTTCTTATATGGTAGTTTCAGTGGTGATGAACTCCTACCACCTTTCTCTGTGCAGGAAAGCTGTTATCTTTCTTTTGTTTCTAAAGGACAGCTTTGCTGTTTATTGTTCTTAGCTGACAGTTTTTTCCTTTTAGTACTTTGAATATTTCAACACACTGTATCCTGGCCTGCAAGGTTTCTGCTGAGGAATGTCCTGATAATCTGACGAATATTCTCTTTTATATAATGAGTTGCTTTTCTTTTGATGCTTTCTCGCTTCATCTTTAACTTTCGCGATTTTGATTATGATGAGTCTTAGTATGGATTTCTTTATACTTAATCTATTTGGGGTTCTTTGGGCTTCTTTGATTTGGATGTTTATTTTCCTTTCTGATTTAGAATATTTTCTGCATCACTTTGTTAATAAACTCTGTCCACCTTTGTTTTTTCTGCTCTCTCTGGGACACAAATAATGTACATATTATTCACTTAATGGTGTCCCTTAATACCTATAGGAATTCTTCACTTGTTTTTATTATTTTTTTTCTTTGTGTTCCTCTGGATAATTTAAAATGACCTGTCTTCAGTGCTCTCTGATTCTTTTTTTTTGCTTGCTCAAGTCTGCTATTAAAGCTGTCTTTGGAATTTTTAAACTCAGTTTTTGTGTTCTTTGGCTTCAAATTTTCTTTTTTAAAATGGTTTCTGTCTCTTAGTTGAACTTCTAATTTCATTTGTGTGTTATTTTCTTGGTTTAATGTAGTTGTCTAAGTTTTCCTGTGGCTCACTGAGCTTCCTAAGGACAATTATTTTGATTTATCTGTGGGAGGTAATATATAAATTTCCAATTCTCTAGAGTCAGTTAGTCATATTTTACTTTCTTCCTTTAGTGGTGTCTTGTGTTTTGCTCATTTGTGATATTTGTGACCGTGATTCATGTCTGTAATTTGAAGAAGTAGGCAATTATCCCAGTTTTTCTAGTATAGGCTGGCAAGAAAAGATCTTCAGCAGTCAGTCTATCCAAAGATTCTGGGCAGGCCATCTGGTGTGGTCCATGAGTAGGCTTACTGCTGAATTCCCCGGGCAGGCTAGTATGGTACCTGGGTAAGCAGGAGGGTGGGCTTGGCACTTAGGTCTACTAGTTTGTATCTAGAGCATAGTTCCTCTGGGGCATGGCTAGAGCTTCTGTCTAAGGGAGTGAACCTGGATCCTGCGTACACCTGGCGGATGTCTGGCACCATATCTACTGGGAAAGACTTGTTGTTTGGATCTGAAAGTATGGACCTGGAACCCAGATTCATTAGGGAAGTCCTAGAGCCTCTATTTGTGGGAAGTGGCCTAAAGCCTCGATCCTTGGGGGTTACCTGGTGTGAAGGTGGGTCTTGAGCTTGAATCTGCAGGAACTGGCTAGATGCTGGGATGTCCCTTCTGTCTGAGTCCACAAGGATAGCCTAGACTCTAGAGCAGTGGTTCTCAACCTGTGTGTCATGACCCACAGGGACTGTATTAAAGGGTCATGGCATTAGGAAGGTTGAAAACCACTACTCTATAGCCTAAGTCTATGAGAGCTGGCCTATGTTAGAGTGATACTAGAAGCAGAGTCCATAGACATAAACCTGGATCCTGAGTCCACAGGGGTGGTCCTGCAGCCTTAGTCTGCAGGTGTCAGCCTGGTATGAGCACCTACTTGAGTGGGCCTGGACTCTGGATCCTTAGGGGCTGGCCTAGAGTTTGGGGGTTTGAGAACTGGCTTGGCTCTGAGCTTAGGTCTGTGAGAGAGGACCTTAAGCCTCTGACAAGACTTTAAGGATCCAGGAACCAGCCTGGGTCTATAGGTATAGATAGACCAGAGCTGGGTCTATAGGTATTGATCTGGTACCTAAGGTCATGAAAGCTGGCTTAGTGCTGAGGTGGGTCTAGAGACTTAGTCTGTAGGACTGGTCTGGGACCTGGAGCTACAGGGGTTGGCCTAGCATTGATAGTCAGTCACCAGTATTAGTCATGAAAGTCTGCCTGGTGCTAGGTTTTACTGGCACAGGTCTGATGTTGGGATCCTAGGCAAAGTCCACTGCTCACTTTACTCTTCTTCCCTCATGTGGAGGCTCTTTCTCCATATGGCTCTGCCTAGAACTGAGACAGAGGTGACACAAGTATGTACATAAAACTACACTCCCAACTGTCTTCAATGTGTCTTTACTTATTTCTGTGCTGTACTCATTTGCTGTAATCACACTTGGTTTCCTTTGTTCTTATGAAGGTATTCTCATAATTAGTGTTCAAATTGATGTTTCCGCAGGGAAATAAACACTAGAAAGTCCTATCCTATCATCTTCTGAAATCACTGTCTAGAATTTTTTTTTTAATGTTTGTAGTTGTCTTTCATTATTTTGAATCATTAAATATGCTCATATTTGGGCAAAATCGAATATTGGATATTTATTCTAGAAAGGAAGAATACGATAGTACTTAGAGCATAGAATTTTTATCACACTACTTGAGTTAAAAATCCAGCCACTAACTGTGTGACCTTTGTCAGATTACTTATCCTATGTGTACCTCAAATTACTGATAGTAAAATAAGAATAGTATGAAACTCATTGAGCTATAGTGAGGTTCAAATAAGTTCATCTATGTAAAGTACTTATAATACCACCTGCCCTATAGAATGAGTACAGCACAAGTATAAACTATTACATGTGTTTTAAAATAATAATTTTAAAATTATGGTTTACAAAGAAGATTGAATAATCAATAATATATTCATTGGAAAATAACTGTCCAATCTCTGAATTCCTTTTCCCAGAGGTAACCACTATTTTCATATCCTTGTGTATCTATGTTGCTGTCGAAGAATGGCAGAGCTCTTTCCATTTTTAAGTCATCTTCCTATGTCTTTCAGAACATATTCCAGATTTATTCATATATATCTTGCATATTTCTCTTCAGGTTTACTTCTTGGTTTTATACTGTTGTGTTAATATTAAAAATGGTAATTTATTAGTCATTATAGTTTCTGATCTAGTGTATCCTAAGATGTAATAAATCTTTTGACTTGTGTATACTTATTTTATGACCTGCCTGCTAGTGTTTGTGACCATGTCCAATGGACTCTGGTTTATCATTCAAGTAGTAGACATAAAGAAATAAATTCTTTACTAATTTCTGATTCTCATAAAGTCTCTACTTTTACTTTTATTTTTGATAATATTTCTTTAGCCCCAACTGAAATTCTATTCAGATTGCTAGCTTTCCTTATCATCTTCATCTCATCCTGTTGCTATATGGAATGATGATTTCCATACTAAACATGTCATTTGACTAAGATATGGAAAAAATACCAGGCCTTGTAATAAAATTAATTTTAATCTAACAAACAGAAAGAGATTATGCTTTAATAGAAATCAGCACTGGTCCATGGGGGAGATGGCCATTGCTCTGCATGCCAGTAGAGTCATCCTGAGGAAGAATGGGGTTTCACAATGTGATTGACAGAGATGGTCTTACACAGTTTCTTCAACATACTGTAACAAATTACACTTTCACACCATAAAATAAAAGTGTGGCTAATTTTTATAAAACCAGTCCATTTTAAAAGTAGAATCTTTATAGTAATTTTGGATAGTATGAAGAATGCCATGAATATCTTTGCTAGCTATCTCACAAGGAAGTTCTTGGAAGAGATGTATGTAATTATTTTATAAAAAGTCAAATGTTCCAAACTTGTTGATTTTTTTTTTTCTATGATGACAAATGACGTCAGTGGTATGATAAATAGATGAGTTTATTTCCCCAAACAGTGAACGCAGTCAGTATAGCTCCTTAAATAAAAGTTTTGTTACATCAATAAGTGATTAGAAAAACCTTCATTTTTAAAGAAGATATAATGAAAATAAATTTTAAAAATAGAAATTTGGAAATGGTTTGTCATTTTAGGATTTTTGTGGCCAAAGTGATGCGTCTTTCACAAAGAATTATCCTTTTCAACTTAAAAAAAAAAAAAATGAAATGAAAATTTTCTAACATATTTTGAAATCTCTTAAACAAGAAATTTCAGGAATGTTGAAGGTATTTGTTAAAAATATTAAAATGCTACTCCATCCAACTAAATGCAAAAATAATTATTAAACAGATGGAAATGTACATACCGCATTCAAATAAAAATCTTTGCATATTTTTAGATGGAATTATAAGAACAATATGACATTTTAAATACATTCTTTCTTAATAACTTTGTGAAGTATTATTAGGTATGCTAATGATTAAAACTAAGTATTGAAATAAATTGAATCTAGAGCCATTCTTTGTAATTGTTATACCTTTGAGAATTTAAGCAAGACGGAAGGAATCATATTTAATTACATAGAGTTTTCTAAAATACTACAATTAATTCTATAAGCAGAAGCAAAATATTCTTTGCCCTACTAATAAGTGAAATATTAGGAGACAGAATATTTCCTATATCTTCTCTCATCCTTAATATTCTCTTTATGTGTGTTTTCCAATATATATTGAGCATATAACACACATATAATTTATATATAAAGACAAATATATTGACAATGTTTGCTCAAATATTTTACTCACGGAAGTGGGAATTCTAAAAATTTAAACTGGTATAAAGCACCAGTCAATGTGATATTTATATAATGGGACCCTACTGGCTCAAAGATGAAACATCTTTTCAGAAGAGCCTAGCTTACTGTCAGGAAATTCATTTACTTATAGAAGACTATAGCTTATCTGTTATATGTTAAGATAACATTGTACTTTACTTGCATTTCCCCACGAGTTCAAAGTCTGAAAAACATAAATAAGTAAAGATAAGGCAGATTTTCTTATAATTTTAATTTGATAATTTATTAGATATTTATTTAGGCTTGAAAAGAGTAGCAAAGATATAATATTGATCTGAAACAAGAGAAACTTTAAAGAAAACATTATATATTTTGATAAATTGCTGAGATTAATAGATAAAACTTTATATTAAAATAGAATTTTACATACGAAATGTTACATTTTACAGGAAAATAACAATATTGTATCTGTTGAGCTGAGGCCTTTCTGTGGGCATTAATAGATTATCCCAGGGTATTTTAAGATCACTTCAGAGTAAGAATTTCTTAATAAGAAATTATTGCATTAATTAAGCATTTATTTTTCCATTAGATGTGGATATGCATTATAAACTGAGACTTTTCTCCCATTATTTTATCACTACAATGAGTTAAATTCTTAGCTTTTTAGAAGTGGTTCATATTCTTGATATGCATATAATTTATGTTCATAAATCTAAATATTTTCTTTCCTCCTAGATTGTCAGGTTCTTGAGAACAGGAACATGATTTTTATGTCTTAAGTAGCCGTATACAGAACTGAGATTTGCTCAAACACCTTTGCTTCTTCATCTCTATTTCCCCTAGTCTTTCAGCAAATTGTTTACCAAAAACACCAAATTAAAATATGGCACTTTGGTAAGAATTTCTTGGTGACAAAGTTCCAAATCAGGTCTATTATTATGTAGTTGTTACATCAAATATTGATTATATTATTTATAATTCCTTCTAGACTTTACTTTTTAAAAATGTCCTCGTGTGTAGCTCAATTTCTTTGGGCCTGCCCAGATTTCCTGGTCAGAATTGGGTTCAGAATTCCAGCTCTTCCCTTATAACAGATCCACCTCCTTGAAGGGAACAGAGGCTGACATGCAGGTAGATACTCCCTAATTTTAGTTCTGCTAGCTGTGAAGTCGGGCTAATACCTATCTCATGGGGGTATCTAGAGGATTAAAAAAAATAGATTTTTATAAAGCTCTTTGGAGATCTTTGGATAAAAGGAGCTGCTGAGGCACTCAGCATTCTTATCTCCCCAGTTGCCACTGAGCTTGCAATTTCCCATGGCAAGTTGTATCAACTTGAGAAAAAGCAAGGGTGAGCTGTGGAAAATAGCTTCCATTGGCAACTGGAAGGGACAGATAGCACTAGCCTATGTGAATCTCACAGGCTGCCTCCTGGGAGACTAGAAGATAGTCAGGTTTGTAATTAATGGTTGGAGATGATCCTTTTTCTAGGATAACTGTGGCATTGCAAATTGGTGAAATTACACAGTTTGTATTCTGTATTTTTTTTTTACTAAAAAAAATTAACTAGTAAAATAGCCTCTAGGAAAACTCAAAGGAAGCATAATATCAAAATATGTAATGTGAACAGCTTAGCATTGAACTTGAAAGGTATCCTGCAGTTAACTATTTCATTTATAGGCCAGGAATTTCTACAAACCAAGTCAAGTAAGCATCCTTTATAAAGATCCTGCTGGGGGGTTTGCCCATAGATAAAGATGTTGAACAAGGCATTGCTAGGGGGAGCAAAGTCTTCCACTTATGCCATTCACATTGTTTTATGTGTCAAAATATATGTCATATTTTGAATTCCTTTAGTTCAAATAAGCCATATTCTGGCGTTTAAAAAGCTATTAATTTTAATTATTTCATTTTCACAAATACCACCTCTGATAACTACACATTTTTCTTTGCTACAAAGAAATTAATTAGGTATTCCATATTGCTAGTTATATGACATAATGATAGTAATGTCTTATATATATGTAGGTGGCAAAGTAAGATGATGGAATAATCTTTATTCCTTTCTTTTTCTCCGATAGTGCTAGAAATCACTGAAAGAAAATAAACTGCAGGGGCTAAATAAAAATATGGGGGTAGAGAGGGAAAAATCAATAAATACCTAAATAATTTAAAGAAAAGCTACTACCAAGTGTCTTACTGTCATGCATCATACCCTGGATCTGAAAGCAGACAGGTGAATTGTCTCCAGCCTGCATTGGTTTGGACACTCTCTCCAGCCTGCTCATTAGCAGCTCCCAGTCTAGGCTCCCTGTTAGTAGAAAGGCAGGGATCACAGCAGGGAAGTTATATCTCAGGCTTCTCACATTCCTGCTCTATCTTAGCAAAGCTTTACAAAGCCTTTTCTGGCAGCTCATTAGTAGGTGCACTGATGCATAAGAGACAGTCATTAGAAGTGTTTTTCAACATTGGCTTTTGATCAGGTGACTAGTAGCATCGTGAAGACATTTACTTACATTGTTTTCCATAAGATATTCTGTTGCTATATTAAGAATGACATACATAAAAATGTCGAAAACTAGCTTGACCTTTCTATGACAAAAGGGGAGAGGAAAAAGAAACTCCATTAGTTTCCCGACTCTTGCTTTTATACTGTCCACTATGACGTAACAGATGCGTAGATTATTCCCTCAGTAACTGTTCTTCCGGCTTTAATAATCTAAACCAAGTTCAAGTCTATCATTTGATTTAGGATGTGACAAGGAGACACTAGTGTGAACATATACAAATCAAATACCATAAGCTTGAAAGTCTCTTCTAATCATAAGCATTTGCTTTTTACCAAGAAGGTTGGTTTTCTAAATAAGGACAAAATTCATCATACACAGCCTAATAAAACATTGTAAAATCTTAGCAGACCAAATTCCATGGCTGGTTAATCTCTAAAAAGATCTCCTATTGTTTAAAAAAAAAAATTATTAAGGCTGTGTCTGCAGGGACTATGTTTTATGAGTAAAATCATAACATACTGCATGTGGAGAAAAGTGGTCAAATGAAGCAGCCATTGTTAAATGGAAATGAATTTTTTCCTTTATTACTGCACTGTTTATAAAATAAAGTTTCTTTTGTATGGCTAATTGTACTTTTTCTAATAAATTTTGCTTTCACTGGTAATTGTCTTTTACCACCAATATTCTGTCCCCTTTTGCCCCAAACACTAACTTTGTCGGGCCTAAGTTTGACAAGAAATTTTATTTCACCAGTTCACAGAGTACACATTTAGCCACTGGTTCCTTATGAACAGAAGAAAATCACGTTAAGCACATCCTCTGACATGCAACTCAAAAGGATGAGAAGGTTTCTTTGTCAAACTTTACTGAAACAAAGTGCATCAGCTTAATCAGGTCTGTTCTTGGCAATGTAGGAACATGACATGCCAATTACATAAACTTTCAACTAAGTGAAGACTCCTGCTGACTAATTCAGTGTTGATTGTTTTCCGCTACTTGGCTTTGAGTGCTTGTTAAGACTTAAGAAAAAAGAGGGGATGGAAAGAGGGGGTCAAAATTGTAGGAATTCTCTCCTTCCGTCAAACACTCTTATGATTGCCAGCAATTAGTTAAGCTCCTTGGCGGTAAAATGACAAGATGGAACTTGACCAAATACAATGTGTGGAGCTCACAGGCATCTGCCCCAGCTGAAAGACATTACAATGTTTGTTAACCTTACGGGTCATTCCTGATTCACTTCTGCAGACAGAAAACAAGATTTATATAACACAGATCAATACTGCCCTAAGACTTTCGCCATTGAGGATGCTAGATTGAGGCACTTCTCTTTATCAGTTTACCATGACACTAATGTATTTTGCCTGTTTTGCCTGGGCAGTGATGAATCTGTTGGCAAGAGAAAACAAATAAGTTTTGTTGTTGAGAGACATGTTGTCCGTGATTTGTCTCAGCAGACATGCCAACTTGCTGGCCAATTCATTTCCTATTTAATTTAAGTGGCAGATCTGTCTTCCCCTTTCAGGTATGTCTTTTGTCTACTGTACAACCACACTGGCAGTGCTCAGAGAGTCTGCAGTAGATCTCTGCAAGCAGATTGACACAGCCGAGTCGGGAACCAAATCTACTATAATTTTCCAAAGAATCTCTTTGAAATAGAGAGGCACCATATAAGCCAGGGTCTGGCATGAGAGCTGTCTTAGAGAAAATTTTCACAACATTTTACAGATACAATAATTTGTGAATTTGATGTTAACATCCAAATTACAAATATATAGCAATGTCCTTTTTAAAATCAGAGCTTATTTCCTATATGGACTTACATTTTGTTTACTTTGTGAGACCAACCAAGTATTATTTAATTATGAAATAACTGTGGCTAATATGAAAATATTTTATTATAATGTGTTGCATGAGGGTTCAGTGCTTAGTTTTGCCATTACCTCAATTAGTTTTACTCACCTTTAAGACAACGGTTCATATTTAAATAGCAGAGCACCAAAACTCAAGGTGATTCATTTGCAAAACAATGCTTATAAAGTTCAATTTTAAATGAAACTGCTTTTAAAAGGAAGATAACATACCCTATAACTGGGCACCCATGACACCTAACTAAACATTAATAGAAAAGCCAAGGAAGAAATGACTTTACATTTCAAATCATGACAAAGCTGATGCTCCAGGAAAATGTGTCGCACGTTGAAACCGTAACAGAGGCACACATCAAACTCTGACAGTCCTTAAGCAACGGAACAGTTAACATAGCACAGTCCACAAATGTGCCATCTAAATCTCTGTGTCAGAACACATTAATTATAGCAGTCAGATTACCTTTCTCCTTCATAACATTTTTGATTAAAATTTCACACATTACAATGATATGTGTCTTTTCTACAAGCTGTGAAATTTACTCAGTCATCAATGGGTTTAGATTTCATTTCTAAGAAGCTTATAGTACATAAAAAGTTGACTTATGATCTCTAAATAGTGAAATCAAAGACAGTTTCTTTTGGATAGACTTAGTATTTTACACCAGCAGTGGTGTTGCAGAGCAAAACATTCATTAGTAATAGTGTACCCCCCAAAGCAATAACTTCTCTCTTAATATGTTGGCTCAAAATTTATAACTGTGAGGCTTAATTAAGCTGTAGATTATGGTTTGAAAGGTATAGTCAATATAATGAATCCCTGAAGATGAAAAACAAACAATAAAAGATAATCAAAACATTTATCTATTTAATGGATTTATATAATTTTATTGTAAATGTTATTTAACAGATGTGCAGATACTAATAAAATAATGCAATGATAATTGTGAGCACACTCAAATCATCACTGTCTAAATTGGCATAAAATACTTCTTCCATGTTAACTCTTGCAACTATAGAATACAAGTTTATAAGTCTATCAGTTTGAAATACAATTATGTTTAAGGATGAAGCAACATACTTTAGATTCTAGACTTTGCTGATTGGTTATATAACATAAGATTGTTCCCCCACTTAAATACCACAGATTTAATAAAGTAAAGCTGAACCAAGATTTCTCCAGTGTTCTACCATCTATCAATTCTAAGGATTTCATCTACATCAATCATTAATATTCTTAAAGGATTTTAGTTTTTTAAAAAATGTCAGATTAATGTGAGGGTACAAGTGATTAGGTTACATTATTTGGATTTGTTAGGCGAAGTTCAAGTTGTAGCTAAACCCTTCACCCAGGGTATGTGCTATATACCTTTACATTGTGCCCATTGAGTGATAGTTTAATCATTCATCCTTTCTTCTCCCCCTTTTCCCTCCATCCTTCACTTGAATTTGTGTTTTTTTCTCATGTAGGCATATAGTTGTTTATCTCTTGGTTTCAAGTTAGCATTGCATACAGTATTCTGTTTTAAATACCTATGTAAAATTTTGAAAGATGAGTGTGCATGTATGTGAACATATGTACATAAACATATACCTGGCCATCCTCCCAACTACTCAGACAAATGTGAAGTTTCAGCTTCCCTAGAACCGTTAAAGAAAATAAAACATTAATTTGTTTTCCTGGGTTTTTTTTTTTTTTCCACATAAAAACACAAGCAATGCCAACCATTTTTCTTATTGAAGCAAATTTGTGATGGATTTATTAACTCCTTTGTTATACAAAAAATAAGTTTAAGAAAAAAAGTATTTTTAAAAGTGTAAACACATTTCAAATATTTTTTTAAGCTTAAAAGTTATATGGATTTGAATGTTAGTGGACTCTTAGAGATCTTTTTCTCAGATATGAATATTGCTAACCTTCCATCATAAAAAGAACACATCTTTTCATAAAGAACATAATTGGAACTTAATCAATTTCTTTGGATTTTAGCAACAGTTTTATATAAGTTAGTAATCTATTTTTAAGAGGAAATTTACTCAAAGGAGAATATTCAAACCTAAGTGTCTGAATTGTGGGAATGGTGGGAATTATAGTAGTCAAAGTTAGGAAAACACTTGGTTAAATGGTAGACCATTTACAGAAGTGTCCAATCATTTTTCTTTTCTGCCACACATCAAAAGTATAAGAGTTGTCTTGAGCCACACATTAAATACACAAACATTAACGAAAGCTGATGAGCACAAAAAAAAGGTCCATGCATACTTTTTGTGATATCCCACACGGCCAGATAAGCAAAACAGTTCTCAAATAATCTGTATGTAGCTCACAGGCCACAGGCTGTACACCTGTGTAAAACATCCTAAATTATAGTTTGTAGATACCTTTTAACACCCATGAATACGTGAAGTTGAACTGTTTGTTAAGAAAAAGTTTTCACTTCCCATTTATAGAATTTCTATAAATTCTATAGAAACAGCATCATTCCCCCACCAGGACTAGGAATGAAAATGCCTAGGCTTCCTTCTCTTCAAGTCACTGCCCAGTTTTCTGCTGAAGAATTCCTGTTCCATTAATTGTGAGTCATTCCACTGTTAACCTGCTTCCAAGAAGGTCATTCTAGTTAACCTATATCCTGCCTATTGCAATATCAGCTTTTATTCTTTATCTTCTTGTCCTTAAATGAGATGAACTGCTAGTGACTATTCTCCATAAACTTGAGATGGAGTGGTAAGTCTACTGCTCAGTCTTCCCATCTCTAAATTATTTAATCCAAACTCCTTTAACCTTTCTTCACAAAGTCTGCTTTCAAATTCTCTGGTTATTTCCACGTCTTTCTTTCCTATTGTCTTCAATTTTCCACATATAGTTTAATGCAGAGCTCTCAGATACTAATATCATCCCTAGTTGAATACCAAAGTACAGAGCATCAAATTAGCCATAGAAATGCTGAGTTTAAACATATTAACAAGCAGTAAAACACAATGGTAAATACAAACAAACTGCCATCACACCATCTTGCATGCAGTTTTCAAATATAATGGAGTTATCTAAGAGCCAGTATTAATTAAAAATTTTAAAACTCTCTATAAACAGAGGTCATATCAGGACTTTCACGAAGCAAAATAACCAAGATCATAATCTTCTTTCCAAAGAAAATAATACAGTTGGGCATTATTGAGACAAATGAAGGGAAAGAAGCAGTGCATCAGCAAGGCCTTTGTTTCCCAGGCTGTACAGCCCTAGGAAGGCATCATTTCCTGAAT
This sequence comes from Loris lydekkerianus, assembly GCA_963574355.1. Taxonomy (NCBI): domain Eukaryota; kingdom Metazoa; phylum Chordata; class Mammalia; order Primates; family Lorisidae; genus Loris; species Loris lydekkerianus. Next base: position 20,781 of record CAUYPK010003691.1, on the reverse strand, counting down.
GTTGATGATGCCAAGGTCATTTGGGAAAGATGCTTCCTTACCCACTGCTAAATTAGATTTCTTTGCCCTCATTGGAAGATGTACCTGGACTACTGTTCTTCCTTATCATCCCTGAATTATACCTGACCTGATTTCCCAATATCCTATTGGAAGAAGTCTTGAATGCTTTCTAGTATTGCTCAAATACTTGGAAGTTTGAGTAATGTAACTCAGATTTGCACCAGTAGAACAGAAACAGGGAAGCTTTGGGCCAGGAGAATTTCAGGAGACTAGACTGGTTCTAGGACTCTCTCATTAAACTATGGGCATTCTCAGTCCAAAGAGATCATTGTGGGTCAGAAATTCTAAAACTTTAATGGGTATCAGAATCACCTGGGAAGCTTGTTAAACAGTAAAATATTGAGTCCAAAGTCCTGAGTTTCTGATTCAGTGGGTTTAAGGCGAGGCTCAAGAATTTCCACTTCTAATAAGCTCCCAGGTGAAGCCAGTGACCACACTTGGAGGAAAACTAGTATAAGCTATTCCTAAAAAGCCACATTCTAGAAGAAAGGAAAATGTCAAGGTCCTATAAAAACCAACAAAAATACTGGGAATAAACTGAGTTTATGTCTTTCTTCATCATCTTTCTTAGTTTTAACTTATCTTGGAAAATGATCTGGCCTCCAGGGACTCAGAATTTGTTTGGATTTTTTGTTGTCCTCAGGGCTATCTTTTTGCGGGCAAGAGTCTACCTGCTTTCCTTGTTTTGTGTTACACCCCTACACTCCCAGAGCCACAGAGGAAGGTACAGTAGCAACATCTGCCATAGACATGTGCCCATAAGGACAACAAATATGCTTTTAGTTCTCAATATACTATTTCAAGTGTCCAAGTAAGCTTCAGAGTTTTAGCTTATTCATTCATTTTCCACAGACATTTATAAAACTCCTCCTTTATTTTGATAAATCTGTCCTATGTATTATGAAAAAAGGTCAACTTTTTGGTCTTCAAAAACTTACAATTTTCGTAGATGAAGTTGATTAACTTCCACTTGTATTCCTTTACTAGTAACAAACAATTTTTGGATGTATTATCAAATGTGATCCTCAAAACATCCAGTGAGGGAAGGATTGAATATCAATAACCACTAGGGTTTGTGTGTCTTGATTTGGTTTCACCACATAGAGTCTAAAACAAGAATTTGAAGTATTGTGAAGAGTGGAAAAATGAGAGAGAGGAGGAATGCCAACAAATCAAAGTGCTTCAGAGAGCAGGCTCCCAGTCTAGGACACGTTATAGAAACATGTATTAACTGGTCAAGGAAAGATGATATTTTATCAGCAAAAAAAAAGACATTTATGTACTATATCATTCATATCTATGTATATATATATATATATATATATATATATATATATATTTCACACATATACATATCTTTTTTCCATGACAAATTTTTTTTTAAATTTCTTAAATGCTCCAATAACATTACTTTTGAAAATTAACAACAGTTTTCCCCTGCCAATTTTTGCATCAAAGCTGACCAAGCTGCTCCTACTCTGGAATTTTAAACAAAATCTAATTAAATCAACAAAGTTCGCTGGATGGGGTTAGGCTGTTTCCTGAATGCACATTACTCTATTGCTCTGCCTGGAAGAGCTCTCAGCCTTGTTTTCTGCTGACTTTTTCTCCTGGCTGGCCCTTGATCACTCTTAATGATCCCCAGCTGTATCAGTTCCCTGCCTGCTTTAACCCCAATTGGCCTGGCCTCACATCTCTGCAGTGTCTGGAGGACAAATGAAGCCAGGCTGACCAGCACCTCCTTAATGTAGTCCCAGATAATAGGTGGTAATAGACATTTAAATCATTTCTTTTGTTCTTCTATACGTGCTAAGAAAATTAATAATGTGTGCATTCAAAAAATAGGAATAAAAGACAATAATGCGGTGTGCCTGTCAGTCTGGATGCTACAATATCCCCATTCCCCACCCCTCTCACTTCCTTATTTAAAGATGTTTACAAACCTGGCAGCACAGAGCAGTGTCGATGGCTGAAAAGCTGTAGAAATCGGTTCAAAATTGGCCACAGATGTTCAACAGCCCTAGAACCTACTTGTTTCTAAAACTGACCCTTTCCCTGGGATACCTATTTATGAAATACATAGACCATACTAGTAGGAGACCATATTATTTTATTTTAAAGTAAATATGAAGATCACAAAAGCAGGTGTTGGACAGGAAGACTGGCAGGGTGGTAAGCTTGCCATACTTGGCTCTCGCATCATTATCAGAAATAAATCAGCACTGTTAAATCCTATATGCAAATAGGAACAGATATAAAATTAGCTGGTGACTGGGAGGTTATATGCCGTCAAGAAACTATTAATAAGTAAATAGTCAACACTCACACAGACACACCTTGAATTTTATACATCCCAGCTAATGTCAATCAACTGCCTAGCTTAGTGCAAATTATCAGTTTCTACTCTCACTGACACACATTCCCCAATATAGGTTCTCATTAGGCATTGTGTTAAGCACCAATTATTTTTCTTAAAACACCAACAACAAAAAGCAAACACAGACATATTTTGTCATTTTCCCTTGCTCAGGAGACAGTTTTGATTTGTTAACAGCCTCATGAGCAATATAATCACCACCAACAACAATAAAAAAGTCAGTATCTACATGACTAGTTTTTACTACAAAATTAAAATATAGTTATAGAGAAAGGAGAAATCAGAGACTTGAAAATAGATGTTTTAAGGGATAGTCCGTTGACTGCTCTAAGAATTTTTGTCAGGGTGGATATATGGTAATATAATAAGCAAAACTTTCTTTAAAACAAGTGTGTGGCTGATACATATTACCTTCCTCTAGCTAACTGAAGATAGATTGCTTGTAAAAATAAAGATACATGTGTATTTGCTTAATTCAAGTTTCACTTATATTTTTATGCTTTCATCCTACTGGAAGCTACCCATGGTGTATGTACATATGTGTAACATGCATCTCTATTATTTTGGGGTATTGTACGTGTATAGATATATATGTAAATATTTAAAGTATACAACTATATTATACTGGTTAGGACTGAGCTTCTACTCACTGAAAAAATTTAGAGATAATCACCTTTGAACTATGTTTGCAGTTGGGTATACACTGGTTTTGTGACACCCTGTGAATTTATGTTCTATTACTTTGAGTTATGTAAAAGAAATATGAAACTATTAAATAATCTCACTTAATATGAGTGTAATCATTCCACTTCTTCTTTTATGGAAACTAGATTTTATTTCATAAACTTATGCTGCAAAGTCAGTCTTGTGCTTTGATGTATGCTACAAAACTCCCCTGAGAATTGAGTTGAAATCTCCAAGAACAGAATTCAGCTTGAAGCTTCCACATAACTGCGTGGCAGAAAATTTGCCTATAATCGTATGCTTGTGATATCACAGTTGGCTTCTCTGTGAAAGATTATCCTGTCAACACTGATTTCTGCCAATGAGGAAGAACAGGTGGAGTCTCTCTCTCTTTCTTTTTTTTTTTTTTTTTTTGTGGTTAGTAGCATCAAAGTTGCTTTGTCCCAAACCCCTGGGATTTATACTTCTGCCCACTTAAATCAGGTGTACAATGTAAAGCACTTTAGGTCTCTGAAATGCAAAGGACTATGTAAATGCAAGATTTATTCATTCACCATAAGCTGATGAAGGCCAATGTCTGAATTTGACTTGCTGAAAGGATTTTTGCAGCAAATGGTTCAGAGTGCTTTTCAGTCAGCTCTGCTGGGGATAATGTGTCCAAAGTAAATACCCAAAAGGCCTTCCTACTACTAAGTTCACCACCTGAATTATCCTCTCTCTGTGAATGATTAATTTTCTAAATGCCTATGAATTTCAAACTAGAAATTGCATGGTACAAATTAATAAGGAGTTTAGCTGTAGGGCAATCAGTAGCACTTTTTCTAATCATACTCAATATGCCCAAAGTACTCTTTTAAGATTCTAATAGTTCACCAAATGTGTTCCAAGTCACGTGGGCATGCCATCACATAAATAGCTTTATCAAAATAAAAACAATTCTGAATAAATAAAACCTGAGACAATTGTTGTGAGAAAATGTGTGTAAGGAACATGTACTGAATGGGAACCAGCAGCATGTTTGCTGAAAGCACAGGTAAACTCTAACCACTCCCATCCTCTGAACATCCTGGTGTCAGTGCGTGTTCTGAGAAAACTGACTTAATACAACATGCTTAATGATTTACGTGGAACAGAGTTAACATGTTTGATCCTATCTTTGCTCTTCTTTTAACTTCTACTTTTCCTTTCCCACCTCCTCAGTTTTTCTCTTTCTTATAACTTTGGATTCAAAGGAACAAGTAAAACTTCTCAGTTCATGACACGTTTTCATCTTCCATCTATGTAAAGTCTATCTGTCTTTATTTTGTTTTGTTTCATACTGTTTTCTTCATTGCTGGCATCTTCCTTTTTCTTTTCCTCTTCCCAATAGGCATGCACTCTAATATGAAGGCAAATTGTAAGATACATGAGAATTCTTAGAATGATTGTTGGGATTTTTGGATTTATGTAATACTATAGGTTTTGTGTTTCGTTTTTATAAACCTAAGCAAGTGTTTGTCCGGAGTACATACCCAAGGATGGAATTATGGTGTCATGCGGCAGAGATATTTGCACAAAACATTTTATATATTGTAAATATATAAATATTTATTTATATATATATATTTATATTTATATATATATTATAAATAAAATATATAAATATTCCTGAAGGTAGATATTGCTATTTTACTTTACATTTCTCTCCTTACTAATAGCAATATTATATCTGGCCATTCTATTCTATTGTGTTTCCTATCTTCTTTTTAACAAATTATTTATTTAGTGTAAAAAATGTACCTGTTTTATAGTTTTGGAGGTGTGAGAAATCCTTTATCCTTCATTACCATCAGGTTTCAAGGCAGCTGTCCATGTCCTAAAATGCCAGGGTTACAGGCAGCTATCAGTGTGCTTGGTCCTTGAGGTGTTTGGGGCCAAAAAATGATCAGACACCCCAAGGCAAGCATGAAATAAAGTTTACTGAGGAAGAGAAAGATAGGTTTACAAAGTAGGAAAATTTACAGAGCAAGATAACACTCACCATAGACAGTGAATGGACCTCCATTGTTGCAAAAAAAAAAAAAAAAAAAAAAACAAGACCTTGTTTATGGCTGGGGATTCTGTTTTATACTGCCTGGGTTGGGTCTACAGCATGGTTCAGAGGTCAGCTTGGAATCAGAGCCTTTCTATGCAGGTGGAAATCCCATGAGCTTCTCTGAGAGCACATTGTGGGGTGTAGACGACAATATAGATTTACGCTAATGACATGATAATTAGCCTAAAGGCTATTCAAGGTCACGGTCAAGACTCCATTGCACCTGTTGCTAGTCCTGTGGGCTAAAAAGACTTCTACATCATTTTGCAGTTGGCACACTAAGTTCTGATTAGTAGATTGGTAGGGTGTTCCCTCTTCCCCAGGAGCCAGCAATCACTTGAGACAGGAGTAAAGTGAGATGGGTCCTGCCCTTGTCCTTTCTCCCTAGGACAGCTGAATTTCTAGCTATCTATCTAAAATTACCACAAGACATCACTGGGTCAAGACATCACTTTTAACATTTACATGACAATTTCATGATGAATGTAACTGACTGATAGTATTTGGACACTTGCATTCTAGAACTAACTAGTGACTGCTTTCTAAAAGTCTATTAGCACTTGAAGTACATAAATACAGGCAGAAGATTAATTTTTTAGAAAATGAAATTCAGTGGAATGAATCTTAGTTCTAAACTTTATAAAATATCTTCTTTCATATTGTTGGTTACTTTCCTGTTTAAATTAAAAAAACAACTATGTCTTAAGTTCTAAAAAATTGTATATATGAGATTATATCATAAAAACTAGATCATGATAGCAAGCATAGCATTATAAAATTATTTTATAAATGACTAGGAAGAAAAATTTCTTTTTGACTCTAATAATTTCTTTAATACTGCATGAGAATTTCTTGTATATGCCTCCTGATTTGAGAAATTTTGCCTTCTTAATGATATTAATTAAAACCCAAAATCTGTACATAACGGCTGAACAATAGGATTTCTAACAGTGACTCTGAGTGTTAGATTCACCCTTTCATTACTGCAGTTGGAACAAAATGACAGAATATTGTCAGTGAGTGGTTCTCTTCATCAGACTTGAGGAGACCCATCAATATCCTCCTCTAAGGGTGAAGGAAAATGGGAAGAATTTAGGAACATAGAACAGCAGGAATCTGGGGTAAAGAAGACCTTGACTCAGTCTCTACAAGTGATTTTCCCAGCAGTGCACACAAATTTGCTTTGATTCTTCCAAACACCATCACATGGTTCTCTCTTGTGACAAATAACATACCATATGTGCAAAAAAGTTACCTGTGTTGAGGGGTGTGAGTCCCCTCATCAACAAAGCAAGTGAGTCCTTGCAGTACTGAACTTATGACCTTGGATTCCTTAGCTACGTGTTCTTACCAATTGCACAACCAGCCATAGATACATACAGAAAATGTGTCCTGTTGAATTTCAATGCCACTTCACAGTCAAAACTCAACTGTAGAAATTAGCCAGACAATCTATACATCGGAGAGCACAAAAGAGAGACAGCAATACAATGTAGAAGCAGCTGATCATTTGCAGTAATTTTAGTTCATAAATATGACACTGACTAGTAATAGCTTCAGCTCTCAGGATATGAGATGATTTGTAGTTTGTGTGTCTCTAATTTATTTAAATTGATTATGTAATTTTAGATTCAGTTTTATTCATGAATCATGGATGAAAATCCATGAAGAAAGAACAATTTTTATCAACAAAATTACAAAAACTGTTTATGTATAGATTTGTTTTATCTATAATTCTGTAAACTTTAAAAAACACTAAACAATGTAAAATACTGTAATTTTATTATGATATTTATATAATATAAATATAGAAGATAATTTTAATGCAAATGTATTTGTTGAAATATAAAATATTATCATTAGGAATATCCTTTCTTTTTCTTATAAATGAAATCGAGTTAAATTACATTATTAAAAGTAAATCACAATAAAACCCATCTTTATTAAAGTAATTGTTGAGTAATATCAGAATATTTTCTAGAAGAGAATAATAAAATATGCTATGAGAATAATTATATCTTCAATCAACTATAATTTATTATAGTGATGTAGGAGACTGTAACTTTGAGATCAAAGTATATTATAGGATATGCTTTTCAAATTTTCAAAGGTACAGTTGGCACATTGACATATTAAAATGGTAATAAAAATTGTGAGGCTTTTGGGAGTTCTTTCATTATATTATAATGTCTCCATTAACTGGAATGTAGAAGAATGAGAAATTCTGATTTAAACCAGAATAAAATCTACTTAAGCCATATTAAATAACCATTTGCAAGACAAAAATAGTCAAATATTAGAGATTTTTATTTTTCAGTGTAACAAGTTTGTCTTTTTCTTTCCTAGCTAATGGTCATTTTTCTACTTACTTAAGTTTAAGTTCTTAACTAGGAAAATTTGTTTCTTTTTACGTCTTTTTCTTTAAAAATCAACTAAAAAGGAGCAGATTATAAGTTAGAGCTATGTAAATAAATTGATTCTGGCTATAATTGAGAGATCAATGTATTCAAATCCAGATAGAAACTAAAAAAAGCCTTTTATGCATTTATAATGTTTTGTAACAGATATGGAGGGTGGGGTACCAATATTTGATGAGAAATTTTTATTTAATTATTTTAAAAGTTGTGTTTACAGATCTTTCAAACTTTTCTAGAATATCTATTCTAGGCATTCATCCTCTTCGTACTAAATTAAAAGTAGTTATGCACATAATACAAATAGGATTTGTTGATAGCTGTGTAAAACATTTTATTATTTTATTTGCACATAACTGATTAATACGTAAGTTTATATATAGAGTGTGTATGAAAAGATGTCAAGCAATGTAAACACATAAACATGGAGGAATAGGAGTAAATGACTTTCAGAATGGGACATTTTGCAGTATATGTAGTATGGTTCTCTATATTTTGTTTGTTGCTTTTGAGGCTTGGAGGTTTGAGGCAAGAAAGATCATGAAATAGAGGTGTGAAAATACAGATAGCAGTTAATTAGCTTAGTTAGACTGTTAACACTAACAGAATGGATTTTCAGCTTTTTCTCTTTTTTATGCTCTGACTTCAGGCAATTATATGCCAGCACTTCTTAAAGAAGTTATTGTATATGATTTCAGAAAATAGACTACTTGCACACTTAATCCCAATCTAATTAATTCAATTTATTAAAATTGTTTATTCATCTTGAATCCAGTTGAGCCTACTAAGACAGTCATTGAGCTCATTTGTATGGTATCATCTTTGATGTTGAAACAATTTATTTTTTTCTCCCACTGGTACTAGAAAAATATATATATATTAAACAATATATCATTTACGTGTAAATACACTAACTTTACCAAATATAGATTATATGTATTGATTCTTACCTTCATGGATCTAGATTGAATTTTATGTTTAAATTTTCTTATATTTTATGATTTACCCTTTATTTTATTCTACTTAACACATTGAAAAAATAAAAAACAATGAAAACTAAGTTAAATAGTGTGTGTATGTATATATATATATATTTTTTTTTTTTTTTCAGTTTTTTTTTTTTTTTTTTTGCCGGGGCTGGGTTTGAACCCACCACTCCAGTATATGGGGCGGACACCCCACTCCTTTGAGCCACAGGCGCTGCCCAAAACAGTCTATATTTTTTAAAAATCAGATAGTAGGATGAGGATAGTTTCTATTTCTTTCTATTAAGGAAATATGTATTGAAATTTTCCTGATTCAGCATAAGGGACTTGTTCGTTACCAAAAATAATAACTCTACCTTAATCTTTCCTTTTTTTCCTGAATTACAAAACACTGCTCCACTCAAACAAGTTTGCATACAAATGGCTTTTATTACAAGGCCACCCCTAGGCTTTGTAATAAAAGCTTTGAAAAGGTACCCTAAGATTCCTAAATTTGGGGGAGTCTTAGACTTCTGGGTTGATTAGGTTTAATATCTTTAATTTATTCAAATGTTTTACTAATTTTATAAATTTTCAGCTTGAGTTTTGGAAAACAGAAATCTCAAATACTCTTTATACTATACATGAAAAAAAAAGTACAGTCTAACTGGAGAGAATGACATTTGAGTAAAAACACAAATATAATAATCTTGCCATTATTACAGCTATCATACAGCTCTGAAAGAAAGACTTTTTTTTTCTAGTTTTCATAGTGATTGCATCAATAAATAAGAAACAGCTAAATATCTGACACCAGCCAAAAGGTACACCTGTAACCTTTGAGGGAGAGATAAACGTTATCGTCTACAACCAGGGATATCCACTTCTTTATAAGGATGTCAGTTTTTCTTGGCTCAAATTATCAACAAATCTTAGATTATTTCCAAGTGATAAGACAAATATAACTTACTATGGTTGGCACCAATTTGTCAACATACTAGTATAGTCAGCCGTAATTAGAAAGCATGTTAAGGAAAGGGAAATGACATTACTCTTATGTATTCTCGGTGTTCCAAAGTATTTTATAACGTGATTAGAGAACCTGAATGAATGATACTTTTTACTTCAGAAAGAAATAATGGTCTGGAGCAGGGGTCCTCAAACTGCGACCCGCGGGCCACATGAAGCGGTGTGAATTGTATTTGTTCCCGTTTTGTTTTTTACTTCAAAATAAGATATGTGCAGTGTGCATAGGAATTTGTTCATAGTTTGTTTTTTTTTTTAACTGTAGTCCGGCCCTCCAACTGTCTGAGGAACAGTGAATTGGCCTCCTGTTTAAAATGTTTGAGGACGCCTGGTCTAGAGGGAGGCAGTAGGATTAGAAAGGGGAAAAAATGATTAGATTGATAAGAAGCAATTATCTGCATAAGACTCAACGACTTACCAAGTTACATGTAGGGGATGAAAAAGAACATACTAGAGATGATTCCATGTTTTCTCCTAGTCTAGTATCCTTAGATCCTCTCCTCTCCCTTCCCCATTTGCTACTAAGCAGCTGAATAGAGGTTAAACTTAACCTAAACTTTTGCATGATAATATGTAAATGTATTTCCACTGATTTTTTCAAACAAGTCTATAATTATATTTAACGTATGTTAAACTTGGCAGGATGGTGCTCACAACAGTTGGGGAAGTCCAACAGGCAGGACTGAAGCTCAGGAGAGAGTGTGTGGTCAACTACCTCTCAGAGTTATGAGGTAACAGATGTAACAAGACATCCAATAAGACTCAGTGCCAAAGTTCACCATCACTTTGGGGGCACTTATCTATTTCAAGGCTTCTCCTTGGGTTAATTTCATGCCAACTAATGCATTATTAAAATGTCTTTTCTAAAAAACAGATGTTTTTAAGGAAAAATAAAGTATCCCCAGACACTTGACTTATTTGAAAACTTTTGTCTGTACTCAGATTTTCAAAAACCAGGAAAGACACCATTTGAAAAAGTGTTGATGGTGCCAAACTCAGTTATCTCAAAGACATATACAGGCTGCCCAGGTCTTGCAATCTATTACCACATAGCATAATGCTGTCTACATTGACTGGGCCAGAAATACTTCATTTCACTAGATCACAATCTTATAAGACAGCCTTGTCATTTTAATTTGTCACTCCTTGTCTCCTATATCTCATTGAAGTCTCATCTCTTCAGCTGAGTGCCATGGGCTACTTCTCTCAGGAAAAAAAAAAACAACAACAAAAAAAAACAAAAAAACAAACAAACAAAAAAAAAAAACCCTATCACACTAAAAGGGAAACTCACTCTACTAGATTCCTTTCCCACAGGCATAGCAGGTGGTATAAACACAATCTAAACTGCGACAGAAAAATGAATTGTTGCTTCTATACTCTGTCTCCAGCATCTCTGGGAATGTTCTATCTGTTTCCTCTCCCCAGCTATTGATTTGGTAACCCTGATCATCCACAGAGCAAAGAAGGAGGGGGGAGAATGGAGTATAGGTGAGTTAATGTCTGATATGTGGTGGAAAAAATGTAGCAATTTTGAATTAATAAGGAGAGAAAGCCTATCTTCCTGTTAATTTAGAAAATAGGTCACCCCTTTTAAAATCAAACTTTCAACCTGATTCAGGAAGTGGTATACAAATACGAGGTGCATTTATTATAGTGTTTTAGCCCTTCTTTCTTAACTTGACCTAAGCCTTTGTGGCATTGAATAAACACAATAAAAATAACTTAGTACATTCCACTAGTGTATTTCTCCATTGCCTTTCATTTAAAATTAATTAAAACTTTTTTTCTGATATGTACCCTTCTTTACTCTTTATGCTTTGGAATAGCAATCATGGATGTCAGCTGAGATTTCTATGACTCTATAAGCATCAACTGGTTTTACAACTGGAGAGCTGGAGGGAGCATAATCTATATGTTTAACATATGTTCCTTTCATCACAATTCTTCACTTATATTCGGCTTTATTCCTAAGACAGGCAGCGTTTGCCTTTTTTTTTTTTTTTTTCCTGCAGTGGAGAAGATGATTAGGAAATGAGTACTTATTCCTCTATCCCACTAGGTTATTTTCCTTTCCTCCTCTTCTCAATGATTTACTACTCAAATCCAATATATTCAGGAAAGAAACTTCCAACAATATTGGACACACCTGGGAATTCAACAGGGCTATTAACTCTGCTTGGCCCTCTTCTCTAAGATTAAAGTACACTCCCCTCGCCTTCCCGCCAAAAAGCTTACAAAAACAATACTTCAAAACAAACGAAACTAACCTCCCCCCCAAAAAAAAAAAGAGAGAAAGGAAGAAAACAGAAAAAAGGAAGCCTAATTGTTAATATAAAATGTTTCTGATATCCCTTACTTGTCTTTACACCTCACTGAGAAATCCTTACATAGAATTATAAAAGTGAGCACAGATTTACATGAAATGGCTCAGTCATTTCTATAAAATATTAATAAAAAGTAAATATTTAAGGCATCATTTAAGAACCAAAACATAATATTAGAATCATATGTATCTAACTGTTCATATGTCTTTCATATATGTGTTACTTGTCTTAAACTATATGCTTTCAGAGGTTAAAGACCACATATGTTTAACAAGTTCTGCATGCCAGGAGGTGCAGGTAAGACACACATAAAAAGAGCTTTTATGTGATGATCTGAAATTAAAAGTGTGTGCATTAACTTAAGGAGAAAAGGAGTAAAAGGAGGTGGCTATTAATGACCAGAAAACAGGATTCAATTCTAGTTACACCCAAGTGTCTTTGATTTTCGTGCTTCTTCTGGCTTATTGTGTTTCTCTCATGGTCCATCTGTTAGTGCTATAGCATTATTGAGACATCCTTTAATTTACGATTTTAGAATATTGCACAAGGAAGTACTGTTATAGCATTTTTTTACCTTACAAGAATGCAAAATATGAAATGAGTAAATTGAATATTTATAATACATGCAGACAGGTTGACATTAAGCAAATGTTTCCTGATAAAGATAGCCATACATCTGCGTGTTCACCTGCTCAAAGAACTACAGAAGCATCAGGAAAAACTTGAATGTGAACTGTGTTTCTAAAAATGAATGTAGTACTAAATGAATTTAGTACATCTGTGGCTGTACTAAAATGTAGCCTGAAAAAAAAGAACACAAATTTAAGTTTTCTAATAACTAAATTTCACTGCATGTATTCATTTTTCATATAAATCTGTTGATTTAAATGATATAAACAATGTGCATCCCACAATATAGGAAACAGAGCAAAATGAATGACTGAGTAGTTATCAAAATTCTGGATTATAAAAGTTTAGAGTGAAGGACTTAGTTTTTTTTCTCTAGTGTACACAGTAAGTCCTCACTTCATATGGATAGGGTCTTAGAAATTGAGCCGTTAAGTGAAATGACATATAATGAAAACAATTTTACCTAAGCTAATTGATACAAATCAAAGTTAAGTTCCTACAAAAACATCACCAAACTTCTAAATAAAGATACAAAACACTTCAAATATTTAACATTGAAATAAATGTAAGCTATACACACATTTTTTTAAAAATGAATAAAAACAAGCTAATTATTTACTAAATTTTTAGTCAATCAATGAGTGATGGTAGTAGGAGTGATGGCAGTAGTAGTGCTAGTTGCGTCAATCAAAGATTAAATGTTTGCAAAATGAAAATTATAAGGAGTTCCTTCTACTACTAGGCAGTTCAAAAATGATAATAAACATGATAGACTCACTGAGCATTCTTGTACCATATTGTTTATTGTACACAAGGGTGATTATCGTCTACTGAATAGATTTTTATTTAACAATACTTTGTATATATTCATTCGTTCATTTTTCAACCTATTTCTTCCAGTTTAGGGTTCTAGGTGGCTGGTGCCTTACCCTGCAGCTCAGATAACAAGGCAGGAACCCAACCTGGACAAGTACACTATTCCATTTCAGGGCACATACCCACAGCCTCCCACGCTCCATAAGATGTTGGATGAAATGATTGCCTGCTATATTTTACATTACTTTAGGTAAAATAAGTGCTACAGTGTTTAACAGATTTATTGAGATAAATTCCTTATATGACTTAATAGTTGCCCATTATAAATGCAAAATCAAAATGTTGGTACACTATTTATAAAAATTTACAAACATCACCATGACCTCATACATACCCAAACAAAAGAAAAACTCAAATTAATTAAAGGTGTGGGCAGAGGATCCAGGGAGTGGGGAGAGGGGAGGAGGGGGGATCACAGTGTATGGCACACCTGTTGGGAGTGGGACACAATAATAAAGACTTTATCTAACAAATGAAAACAGTGTAGCCTAAATTTGTACCCTTAGTTAACCCAAAACAATAAAAACAACAAAAAGCCCTCAACTGAAAAAAAAAAAATTTTCCATGCAAAAGTTCTCTTGTGCCCTTTTACAGTTCATGCCCGAGTCCTAGCCAAGCAATGATGTGCTTTTTCTCTGTAAATGTCTTTTCCAGACATTTTAGATAATTGGAATCATATATTTATAATATTAATATAACATAATATTTATATATTATAATTTATAAGTAGTCTTTTGCATTAGGATTCTTTTTACTGAGCATAAGAGTTTTGAAATTCATGTATCAGTAACTCATTCCTTTGAATTGCTAAATAGCATTGAATTGTATGGACATACCACATTTTATTCATCCATTTACCAATTAGTGGATTTTTTAGTTGTTTCTATACTTTGACTATTGTGAATAATGTTGTGAACATTTGTGTATATAGCTTTGGGTAAGAATATGTTTTGATTTCTCTTGAGTAAATTCCCAGGAAAAGAACTTCTGATTCATGGTAAGTTTACTTTTCTAAGAAACTGTCACAATGTTTTGTAATGTGCCTGGAACATTTTATATTTCCACCAGCAATGCATAAGCATTCCAGTTTCTTCACTCTTTGCTATCACTTGGTGTTGTATGTCATTTTGATTGCAGCCATTCAAGTGGATGTGTAGTGGTCTCTCATTGTGGTTTTACCTAAGGACTAGTGATGTAGAGCATGTTTTAATGAAATGTATGCCATTCATATGCTGTCTTTGTTGTAATGTCTGTTAATCACTTTTGCCTTTTTAAAACTTGAGTTGATTTTCTTTTAATTGGGTTGTAAGAATTCTTTACATATTCTAGATACAATTATTTTATCAGACATATCACTTGCCAAATTTTCTCCCATTCTGTGGCTTTTCTTTTTTTTTTTTTTTCCTTAATCCTATCTTTTGATGCATAGTTTTTCACTTTCATGATGTTAAATATATCATTTTTTTCTTTTATGCATTTTGTTTTTAGTGTCATGTCTAGGGATACTTTGACTACCCCAAAATTATGACAATAATTTTTCTGTTTTTTTTTTTTTTTTTCAGAAGTTTCATACTTTCCCCACTTAATCCAATTTTGGTCTATGTTGTGAAATAAAAGTTAATTAATTGCATGTGGATCTCCAATTGTCCCAGCACCACTTTTTGAACAGGCTAACATTTTCCTGCTGTCATGTTTTTTGTCTTTATTAAACTTTATATTTGTGAACTCTCAACTCGATCAGTTGATCTCTCCCCCTATCCTCGTGCCAGGACTACACTGTCTTAATTACTGTGGCTTAATATGTTTTTAAACCAGGTATTGTCATCCAACTTTGTTCTTTAAAAAATTGTTTTGACTATTCTCAGATCAGCTTGACAGTTTCTACCTAAAGAGTTTGCTGAAGTGTAATAGGAATTGCAATAAATTTAGAGATCTTTTGGGAAAGAATCATCATCTTGTCAACATCAAGGCTTTCAGTCCATGAGCATGGAATATCTCTCTTTAATTATACAAACCTCCTTTAGTTTCTCTTTGTAGTTTCTAACATAAGTCTGGAACTCCTTTTAGTAAATGTATTCCTAAGTACTTTGTTTTTTTTGATGCTGTTTTTAATGAAAACATTTTCTTTTCTTCTTTTTTTTTTTTTTTTTTTTGGCTGGGGCCGGGTTTGAGCCATCTCTGGTATATGGGGCCAACACCCTACTCCTTTGAGCCACAGGTGCCGCCTGAAAATATTTTCATTTTATTTTAAGATTTTTTTTTTTTTTTTTGCTAACATATATAAATGTAACAGATTTGTATGAATTCCTTGGCATTTTCTATATACCAGATAACTTCATCATCAAATAAAGTCAGTTTCACTGAGCTTCCTTTAAATTTTGGATGCCTTTAATTTCTTTTTATTTTTCCTCACCTGATCTCACAAGTTAGAACCTCTAATACAACATTAAACAGAAGTAGTGAAAAAGTGGATGTCCTTGACTTGTTTACAATTATAGGAGAAAAGCATTTTGTCTTTCCCCATTCAGTATGATGTTAGCTGTAGGAATTTTTAGATGTCTCTTGTCAATTTTATAAAGTTCTCATCTATTGTTTATTGAGAGATTTTATGTGAATAGCTGATAGATTTTGATAAATGATAAAAAATAAATTTTTCCCTCAATTGATTTGATCATGTTATATTTCTTCTTTAACCTGCTAATATGGGGGATTACATTGAATAGTTTTTGAATATGGTATTGACCAGATTTGCACTATGGAATAAACCTCTAAATTGATTTTGTTATAGTTCTTTTTTTATCTAAATTTGTATCTGGACGTAACTGTAAATTCACATGCAGTTGTCAGAAATAATACTAGGAGATTTCTTGTACCCTTTGCCTAAAGGTAACATTTCACAAAATTGTAACATCACAACTAGAGTACTGACATTGATACAACCTGCCTTATTCATATTTCCCTAGTTTTAGTTATATTAATTTATCTTTCAATTGGTTGTATGTATGTATGTTTAGTTCTATACAGTTCCATCATATGTGTAAGTTTGTGTATCAAGCACCACAGTTAAGATGCAGAATAGCTTCTTCACCACAAGGAGGCAAAGTTGATCCCTTGCATTAATCTTTTATAATCATACAAAATTCCCGCCCCCCCCCCCACCATTCTCTAACTCCAGGCAATCATAAATTTGTTCTCCATTTCTGAAATTTTAAGTTACTAAATTGTGGTAAAATTGAGTCATATGCTATAAACCTTTCAGAATTGCCATTTTTACTCAGTATGATTTCCCAGAGACTCATCCATATTGTTGTATGTATCTGTAGCTTATTACTTTTTATCACTGGGTAATATACCATGCTATCTAAATACTTCAGATTGTTTATCCATTTACCCATTGAAGGACACATGGGTTGCTTCCAGTTTGGGGCTTGTATGAGTAAAATTGCTATGAATATTCATTTATAGGTTATTTTGTGAACAGATGTTTTTATTGCTCTGAAATAATGCACAAGACTATGCTTTTTCAGTCTCATGGTAATTGCATGTTTAATTTTGCAAGAAATGGCCAAAATACAGACTGTCCCAAAAGTTGTCTTTAAAGTTGTCATACATAGGGAAAATGAGAAATTGTAGCTAAATGTATGCTTATTTATAAAATATTCATCACAAAATTTTTCAGTGAGATAGCCAATATTTTGAGATTATTTGGTAAATATTTTGTAAAATTTTATAGTATACAGAGTACTTTGTGAATATTTACTTCCAGTCTTCAATTGTTTTCTCATTACAGAGTCTTTCTTACAGAGTCTTTCATAGAGCAATCTTTTAATTTTTATGACTTAACAGAGTCTTAACAGTCTTTCAAAGACCAATCTTTTAATTTTTATGAAGTCCAACATACAAATTTTTCCTTTTATAGATAGTATTTTATCAACAGTCCAGAAAATTTTTGCCTTATCCTCTAGATCCTGATGATTTTCTCTCTTTTTTTCTAAAGTTTTATATTTTTGAATTTTGGAGTCATTATATATTTTGGACTAATTGTTGTAAAACAATTTAAAGTTTAGGACAATAATTGGGGGTGTTTTTGCCCATGGATTTTCAATTGCTCCAGCATCGAATGTTAAAATGAGTACCATTCTCCATTCAATTGAATTGCTTTTGCATTTTGGTCAAAATTAGTTGGGTACATCTGTGTGCATTTTTTCCAGTTCTCCATTCTATTCCATCAATTTATGTGTCTATCCATCTACCACTACCAGACTATCTTGATTACAGTATTAATATATAAAGATATATATGTAGTCTTAATATCATTTTGTATGATTCATCTCATTTTATTCATCTTTTTCGATATTGTTTTAGATATTCTTTCACTGTGCCTTTTCATGTTAAGTTTAGAATAAGCTTATGTATATCTGCAAAAACTGTTACTGAGATGATGATAGGGATAGCATAGAACATATGGAGCAATTTGGAGAGTTGACTCTTTTTGACTGTCTTGTTTATGAGTTGCATGGCTCAATCCATAAACATTTAGTGTCTCCATTTATTTAAATATTCTTTAATTTCTTTCATCAGCTTTCTAATAACTGACACACAAATCCAGATAATTTGATCCATATATGTATTTATATGTAAATATTTTATTTTCTTTAGGGCAATCATAAATAATATATGATTTTAATTTCAATTTCCTTATATTCTTTATTAGTATAGAGAAGTATAATTAATTTTCGTGTTAATCTCATATCCTGTAACCTTGCTAAACTAAGTTATTAGTCACAGGAGTTTTTTTTTTTTTTTTTCCAGATTTCTTGGATTTTTCTATGTAAGCTATCATGTCATCTGCAAATAATGCTCCTTTCTTTCTTTCCAATAGGTAGGACTGTTATTTCTTTTCTTTGTCCTGAGCTTCTAATATTTTGTGGGATAAAATGAGTGATAGTAAATAGACGTCCTTTTTCTGTTCTTTATTAATTGTTGAGGTTCTTTTTTTTTAATTTACACTAAAAATATGGCCTATTTAGTATATGTTTTGAGGATACTTGGGGGAAAAAGTGTATATTCTGCCATTGTTGAATGAAAACATTCCACAAATAAGAATTAAACCCTATTGGTTGGTGATATTATTGAATTCTACTTTATCTTCACTGACTTATTTCTCTCACTTTTCTGCTATTTGTTGGATAGGAATAATGAAATTTCTAACACGAATTAGCCAAATTCTAATTATGAATTTGGCTATTTCTCCTTTTGGTTTTTATCACTTTTTGCTTCACACAGATTACAGCTTTGTTGTCTGGAGCATTCACATTTAGGAATACTACGTTTCCCGATGGATAAAATCATATGTTTATCTTTCCCAGATAATTTGCTTTGTTCTGTGATCAACTATATCTGAGAATAATGTAGCTTCTTCTGTTTTATTAGGATTAATGTTTACATGGTCTATCTTTTTCCATCCTTTTTAATTTTAAGCTACCTATGTCATTATTTTTGGAAAGATATTATTTTATCTTTTGAGTCTTTTATGTCTTTGATGAGACTTTCTATTTTTTCATTTGTTTCAATCATGTTCATAATTGCTAACTCGAGTATTTTTTGTTAGCTACTTAAAACTCATTATTGGGTCATTCTAAGATCTGTCTCATCTCAGTGTTCATTAACACAATTGTCTTTCTTTATTATTCAAGTTGACATCTTCTTGATTATTTGTATGATGAATAACATTCACTTGAAAGCTGAACACTTTGTGAATTATTTTATAAGACTCTGAATCTTATTTAAACCTTATGTTTTATCACGCTTCCTATGACAATAATCTTACAGGGGATGAGCAGCACTGCCTTGATACTTCAGGTAGAATTACCAGTATTTTACTCCACCAATGATAACACCTGGATAGGAGGGCTCATTATTACTGCAGGGACCAAGTATTAGTCTAGGCAACCAGGTCTTCCTTGATATACCCAAGGTATGAAGGGAAGAGAACTTTATTGTTACTACCCACATGTTTTCAACTTACACTCAGGTCCACCTTATCACCCCCCAATGGGCATTATTAGGAGATATTGCCTTTAGGAGGTGATTAGTTTATGAGAGCAGAACTTTCATACGTAGAATTAATGCTCTTATAAAAGAGGTCTGAGATTGGATTAAAGATGGCAGCCGAGTAACAGCTTCCCTGTAACTGGGCACGGCGAGTCTGGGGAGACAAGACTCCAGGCATCTCTGGCCGGTGGGATCTGCCTATGATCATCCCTTTGAAGATACAGGGAGCCAGCAGGAGGACAAAAACAGTGGAAAACTGGCAAGTGGCTGCGTGTGTTCGATCGACCTAATCACGCCGGCAACTGTGAGTACAGCACCAGTGAGACTGCAAACTGGAAAGGCCTTACCTGTGAACTTTTTTGGTGTTCTTGGACTGGACACTCAGTCAAACTACCTCAGGGAGAGCTTGAGCAGGAGTGTGGAGAATGTTGGGGCCCCAGAATGAGCCACTGAGCTGGGCGAAGTAAGCCATTGTGAAAGAACTGCTCCCACAAGCTCTGCCCTGAGGTTCTCAGAGCAAGGATCGGCGAGACAAAGTAACCTAGTGACTGAGGAGCCTGAAGCGGGGACTGAACTGCCTTACAGCCTTAATCCTTAGGGGCAGAGTGAGGCAGTTTTGGCACACTAGAGCCTTGGGCTGTTGCCCAGGATAAAGTGCCTTGACATCACAGCTCATAGCAACCTCAAACTCCTGGGCTTGGTGCTGCCCAGACCTCCATAAGAGCTGTGCAGTGACCCCCGACCAATGACCCACACCCACCAGGCCTCCACATTCCCTGACCAGGAACTGTGGGAGTCACGCAACCCTGCATCCTCCCTCCTGTGTCCTCCAAGCCTCCACACTAGCCCATTCATCTGGCCAGGGACCCTGGTAGCTGCGTGCCCTCTGGAGCCCTCCCTGCCTCTGCACAGAGCCCTTCTCCTGGCTAGAGACTTCTAGAGCCTTGGGTTATCTGTGCCAAGGTCACTGGACACCAGGCACTCCCAGAACCATGCGCACCACCCCAGCACTGTTGCTGGAATCGGGCATGTCACACGCCGGAGCTGCTTCCACAACCAAAACTCCCTAGCTAGAGCAGCCCCAGAGGAATTACACAGGGTCACTCCCTACAAAGATCCAGCAACAATAGAGTGAACCCACTGGGGTCTAATCTTGAAGAGACACCTCCCCAACTCTGAGGACGGCCAGAGGCAACAGTGAAAAACAATCATGAGGTGAAATCAACAGAAAAACTCTGGCAATATGAATAATCAGAGTAGATCAACTCCCCCAAGGATCAATGGGGCAGAAACA
>CAUYPK010003690.1:0-13101 GCA_963574355.1 Loris lydekkerianus | reverse complement strand
ACCATAAGATATTTGTACCAGAATATTTATTGCAGCCCTATTCATAATTGCTAAGTCATGGAAAAAGCCCAAGTGCCCATCGATCCATGAATGGATTAATAAATTGTGGTATATGTACACCATGGAATATTATGCAGCCTTTAAGAAAGAAGGAGACTTCACCTTTTTCATGTCTATATGGGTGGAGCTGGAATATATGCTTCTTAGTAAAGTATCTCAAGAATGGAAGAAAAAGTACCCAATGTACTCAGCCCTACTATGAAACTAATTTAGAGCTTTCACGTGAAAGCTATAACCTAGTTACAATCTAAGAATAGGGAGAAGGGGGGAAGGGAGGGGAGGGAGGGAGAAGGTGGGTAGAGGGAGGAGGATTGGTGGGATTACACCTGCAGTGCATCTTACAAGGGTATATGTGAAACTTAGTAAATGTGGAATGTAAATGTCTTAGCACAATAACTAAGAAAATGTTAGGAAGGCTATTTTAACCTATGTGATGAAAATGTGTCAAACGGTCTATGAAGCTAGTGTATGATGTCCCATGATCATATCAATGTACACAGCTATAATTTAATAACAAAAAATAAAATAAAATAATGTACTAATGAGCCATTGAGTTTGTGATAATCTTTATAGCCCCAATAGAAAAACAATCCAAGCAGGAAAGAATATTGGGATCAATGAATGATGTATATTATGGAAATTATCATGCATGCTACATGTCTGCCATCTTGATACTAACTTTCAGGGTGTTGGTGGCAGTAGTAGTTACTGAGGCATCTTCTTTCATTTTGTTTACTCTGTGCCAGCCTCTACCTGAGGCTCAATGATCTTCACTCCAGTCTTTTTTTTGAAGTAAATTTGACTTCCTCTGACATATGGGCATCAGAGAATTAAGACTTTTAAGTTGTTTACTCCAAATGATGGTTTTTGTTTAATTCCTTCCTGCTTCCAACCAAAGCATGGAGCCCCATTAAAATGTAGGTGAACTAGGTTTCAAGTGTTGATGGAAAACAAGAACAAATATAGGTGAAGAGCTTTTGTCTTGGAACAATACTTCTGGCTCTGGAAGTGGTGCACCTAGCATTATTAGCACAGCTGGAGATTCTTGAAGTGTCTTGGGAGTGGGTAAGGAACAATACATTTCTAATATTTGGTAATTACCATGAAACTACTTGTTTACATTTAAACTTCACAGAGGAATGCTACTTATTTTTGCTCTCAGCACGATGCATGTGATGCATCCTGCCTGCTGCTGCATGGGGCTTCTGGCCTCTCTGGGAGTGAGGACTTGTTTATGCCTCCACTGAAGAGTCAGAACCACCTGCATCCTTCCTGCCCTCACTCTCTCTTCTGAGAATACTCCATGCAGCCATTGGGAGACAGCACTGCTGGATTCCCTTTCTAGCAGTGAAATTGCAACACCATGTGTTGGGGGCAAAGGAGAGAGCAAGCCCCCAGATATCCTTCAAAACAGAACTCTGGAACCAGGCCAAGTTGCTGTCATTTGCCATTACACCATTCATCTTTAGAAGAAAGTTAATGAGTTGGAGAAACAGAGGGGAAAGTTTGAGACCCTTGATTTAGCACTGAGTAATTGCATGACTTAAACTCACTAAGTCTTAAATTTTTTCATTCATAGTATGAGGGTAATAACAGCACCTCACATGGATGTAACAATGGCTGCCATTTGCTAAGCACATACTTTTTACCAGCACTGTGCTAAGCGTTTTCATGCAAACCTCATTTCAACAGTCTTGTAGGCAACACATCATTGTCCCACTATACAGATGAGGATACAGAAGTCCAAAGACAATTAGTTACATGCTCAAGGTCACAGAGCTAGTAAAGGTAACTAAACAAGACACTTGACTCTAGACTCAGAGCACCTAATTACTAGGGAATGTAGCACTGCATGTTGCATGTAGTACGTGTGCAGTGAATGCGAGCTAAAATCACACTGGCTTTGGTTTCAGTACATTAGTTGGAACCTGAGGTACCCTGAACCCCCCACTCCAGTACTTGTTTATGGTCAAAAAAAAAAAAAAAGATATGAAAAATCTTACAAGACTGCTATATGGCCCATTGAGCTATCTTAAGACATACACTGTTGTAGTCACGAAATAGCCAAGAAATAGAACTCTCTAAGCACCTCCACCAAACCCACTGTGGCCCCATCAAATCATAGCTGCCCACCAAAAGTAACCATCATTCTGGGAAGATGGCCGATTGGTAGCAATCCTCGGCAGAGGCTCCTGAGCAGAGAAAGAAAAACTGGATGGAATTGGACTCTGTGAAGCCAAAGACGAGGAGTTGAGCCAAGAAAGAAGTTCATCAAGCTGTAACTCCAAGGAAGAGAATCTAAGAAAACAAATTACAGGTACAAAGCCTATCAACTAGAGGGTGGGAGACCCCTCCCCCAAGCAGGGGGCCTGCCACAGGCTATCTGCAAATGAGCAGAGAAAAAAAGACCTCCTATTTTACCTAAATGGAGAGAGCCGCTAAACTCCAGGTCTCTTTCTCCAGGGAGGTCCCACTTATGAACCTAGTCACCACCCTCCCAGGCATAAAATTGAACAGATATTTTCCTCAACAAGTCTAAACTCCCAGTCCACCCTTTTCTTTTTCGCATGGGGGTCTGAAGTTCTGCCTCCTGCAGAGGACAGAGTGTTTGGTCTTTTCCTGAGAAAGCAGGGCATAGTGTGGATAGCCAAACATCAGGAGGGAATCTGTGACTAACAGAGAAGAAAGAGGGTGCAGGAAGAAAAGGCCACTCGGCGGGATGAGGAGCAGTCCCATGGTTATGACTATGCCCAGCCAGTGGTAGTGTTGACCCTTGCTTTGGGCTGTGTCTGGCAGAATGGGGTGCAGAACCCCTGGGTCTGATGGCACCCACAGAGGGAGAGTGGTTGCCCTGTGTTGACTAAATTTGGAAAATAGGGCTGGTCCCCAGCTCCTGCTGGGCCTGCGAGCAGAGGCTTGATAGACGTGGACTGTGACATAAAAGCAAGGATGTGGTCCTCTGATTCCAACACAACACTCAAGCAGTGGCTTGCTGGGTGTGAACCAAGACTTGAGGGCTAGGGCATGGTCTACTGTCTCTAGTGGGGCTGGTGAGAAGAGGCATACCAGATGAGGACTGAGACCTGTGGGCAGAGTGCAGTGCCTTGACTCTAACAGATCCTGCAAACAGAGGCTTGCCAGGCAGTGGACTGAGACTGGCAGGCAGGGGCGTGTTTCCCTGACTCCAACTGGTCTGACAAGCAGAGACTACCTGTGTGTGGACTGGGACTGGAAGGCGGGGCCCAGTGCCCTGACTCCAACAGAGCCTTTGAACAGAGGCTTTCCAGGCAGTGGACTGAGACTGGCAGGTGGGGCCGTGGTCCCTTAACTGGTCTGGCAAGCAGAGGCTAGCTGGATGTGAACTGAGACCTGGGGGGAGGGAGGGGAGCATGGCCCCTGGCTCCAGCTGGACTTGTGAGCAGACAAGTGGACAAGACTGAGTCTGGCAGGCAGGACTGTGGATTGCTGGCTCCAATTGTGCTGTTGGAGACCCTTGAATTCCTCTCTGTTTGGCAGGGTTTGCACTGCCTGAGACAATTTGGTTGGAACCCGTACCTGGGGCTGTCCACTCAGGGACATTCTGAGGTTGATCTTTGAAGTTCTGTAGTGGAGAAGAACAGAAGGGTGGGGGCTGGGCACCAGAGTTATTTGTATCTCTTCACAGTTGAGATTTAAACCTAATACTGTGGGTTTCTTAGGATAGGGTAGAGGTTGGCTGATATCAAAACAGAACTAGCTTGTGCTATCTCATCAAATAGGTCCTCAAAGTCTCCAGCTAAAACCCTGAAAGGGGCCTTTGTAACGTTGTAAGAGATAAGCCACAATTACAAAACCTAGAGCTTTAGTAAGGGGCTATCTCTACTACCTGGGAAGCCCAATTCAACCTCACCCTACCAGTTCTAATAACCAAATGGAGGAAAATGAACATAGTGTGGACCCAACAGAAGATCTCTGGCAACATGAATAACCAAAGTAGATCAACCTCTTCCAATAAATGACAAAGGAGATACAAGTGAAGATGCCATGCATAGACAAATGGCAGCAAAGTCAGAAATTGAATTTAGAATATGAATGGCAAATAAGGTAAATAGAATGGAAGAAAAGATAGAAATTGAATTCCAAAGAGTAGTTCTAAAGTTGTCTCAAGAAATTAATGAATTCAAAGTCCAAGTCACCAAAGATATGGACATAATGAGAAAAGAGATAGCAGAGTTCAAGGAAATGGAAAAATTACTTTAGTAGCTCCAACATACAGTAGAATCCCTCAGTAATAGAGTTGACCAGCCAGAAGAAAGGATCTCTGAAACTGAAGACAAAGCTTTTGAACATTCCCAAACCCTCAAAGAGACAGACAAATGGAGAGCAAAAACTGATCATTTCCTGAGAGAGTTGTGAGATTACTCCAAAAGATCGAACATTTGTTTTATAGGAATTCCAAAGGAGAAGAGGATGGTCCTAAAGGTACAGATGCTCTACTCCAAGAGATTTTGGAGGAGAACTTCCAAAGCATTGCAAGAGATACAAAACCTCAGATAGAAGACAGTTTCAGAACCCCAGTAAGACTCAATCTAAATGAATTATCTCCTAGACACATTGTGATTAATGTTGCCAAAGTTAAGACAAAGGTGAAAATTCTGCAAGCAGCCAGACATAAGAAAAGCATTACCTACAAAGGGAGAAATATCAGAATGACTCGGCAGATCTCTCAGCCAAAACATTTCAAGCCAGAAGAAGGTGGTCATCAACCTTCATTCTCCTAAAGCAAAACAACTTCCAGCCCAGGATCCTCTATCCAGCTAAACTGAGTTTCATTTGTGATGGAGAAATCAAATACTTTAATGACATAGACATGTTGAAGAAATTTGCCATAACTAACCCAACCGTCCAGGAAATTCTCAGACCTATCCTCCACAGCAACCAGCACAATGCTTTACCTCCAAAATAAACTCACCCAGAAATTTTTGAACAAAACCCAACTTCCACAGTGGTTGAAAGGACTAAAAATGTCCACTGGACACCTGAAAATTATGACAGCCAGGCTTATCAATTCTCTCAATTAATGTGAATGGTTTAAATTGTCCTCTAGAGAGGTACAGGCTGAATGACTGGATACATAAACTCAGACTTGATATCTGCTGTACACAAGAATCTCACCTTACCTTAAAGGATAAAAATAGAATCAGGGTGAAAGGATGGACTTGCATAATACACACAAATGGAAACCAGAAAAAAGCAGGGGTTTTAATTTTAGTAGCAAATACAATTGGCTTTAAACAAACACAGATAAAGAAAGATAAGGAAGGTCACTTCATATTCATTAAGGGAAACACCCAACATGAAGAGATTTCAATAATTAACATTTATGCACCCTACCAGAATGCTCCTCAATTTATAAAGCAGACCCTAATGGATTTGAACAACTTGTTATCTTCCTGCACTATAATAGTTGGAGATTATAACACCCCTTTGACAGTATTGGATAGATCCTTCAAGAAGAAACTAAACAAAGAAATATTAGACTTAAACCTGATCCTAGAAAAAGGACTTTATAGACCTCTACAGAAAATTTCACCCTAATAAAACCAAATATACGTTCTTCTTATCAGCCTACAGGTAATTCTCCAAAAAAGATCATATCCCAGGACACAAGCCTAACCTCATCATATTTAAAAGTGTAGAAATTATTTCTTGTGTCTTCTCAGACCACCATGGGATAAAAGTTGAACTCAAAAGCAACAGGAATCCTCATACTCAAACAAACTCATGAAAGCTAAATAATCTTAGGCTGAATGATAGCTGGGTCAAACATAGGATTAAGAAGGAGATCACTAAATTTTTGGAACAAAATGATAACAAAGACACAAATTATTCAAACCTCTGGGATACTGCAAAAGCAGCCCTAAGAGGGAAATTTATAGCATTGGAAGCTTTCATCAAGAAAACAGAAAGAGAGGAAACCAACAACATAATGGATCATCTCAAGCAACTAGAAAAGCATTTCAACCTGAAATTCAGCAGAAGAAAAGAAATAACAAAAATTATGGAATAATTAAATGAAATTTAGAACAAAAGAATCATTCAGAAGATCAACAAAACAAAAAGTTGGTTTTTTGAAAAGATTAACAAAATTAATAAACCTTTGGCCAACCTAACCAGAAATAGAAAAGTAAAATCTCTAATGTTGTCTATCAGAAACAATAAAGGAGAAATAATAAAACACACTTCAGAAATTTGAAAAATCCTCAATGATTACTACAAAAATCTCTATTCCCAGAAATATAAAAATCTGAAGGAAAACTACAAATACCTGGAAGTAAGCCACCTACCTAGATTCAACCAGAAAGAATTAGAAATATTGAAGAGACCTTTATTAACTACTGAAATAGCATCAACAATACGAAATTTTCCTAAAAAGAAAAGTCCAGGACTAGATGGCTTTACATCTGAATTCTATCCAACATTTCAAAAGGAACTAGTACCTATATTATACAACATTTTCCAAAGCATAGAAAAAAAAGGAATACTTCCCAACACATTTTATGAAGCAAATTTCACCCTGATACCCAAACCAGGAAAAGATCCAACAAAGAAAAAAAAATAATAGACCAGTATCATTAATGAATATCTATGCAAAAATACTCAATAAGATCTTAGGAAACAGGATTCAACAACACATCAAAAATATAATACAACATGATCAAGTTGATTTTATTACAGGGTTATAGAGTTGGTTCAGCATACACAAATCTATAAATGTAATACATAACATGAATAAAATAAAAAACAAAAACCATATGATTCTCTCAACTGATGTAGAAAAAGCCTTTGATAATATCCAGCATCCTTTCATGATCAGAATTTCTAAGAAAATAGGCATAAAAGGAACATATCTTAAACTAATACAGGCAATCTACAGAAAAACCAAAGCCAATATTGTATTGAATGGTGTAAAATTGAAAACATTTCCACTCAGATCAGGAATGAGGCAAAGATGCCTTCACTGCTATTCAACATTGTAATGGAAGTCTTAGCCATCACAATCAGGAAAGAGAAGATGATCAAAGGTATCCATATAGGGTCAGAGGAGATCAAACTCTCACTCTTTGCTGATGATTTGATCCTATACCTGGAAAATCCCAGGAACTCAACTTCAAAACTCTTAGAAGTGATCAAGGTATACAGGATACAAATCAATACTTCAAATTCAGTAGCTTATATATACACCAACAATAGTCAAGCTGAAAAAACAATCAAGGACTCTATTTCTTTTACAATAGTGCCAAAGAAGATGAAATATCTGGGAATTTACCTAGCAAAGAACATGAAAGATGTCTATAAGGAGAACTATGAAACTCTGAGAAAAGAAATAGCTGAAGATGTTAACAAATGGAAAAACATACCATGCTCATGGCTGGAAAGAATCAACACTGTTAAAATGTTCATACTACCCAAAACAATCTACAGATTTAATGCAATCTCTATTAAAGCACCATTGTCATACTTTAAAGATCTTGAAAAAATAGTACTTCATTTTATATATAATCGGAAAAAAACTTGAATAGCAAATACATTACTCAGAAATAAGAACAAATCAGGAGGTATCACATTAGCAGACTTCAGGCTATAGTGAGCAAAACTGCATGGTACTGGTGCAAAAACAGAATGATATATTTATAAAACAGACTAGAGAACCAAGAGATGAACCCAGCTACTTACCACCATTTGATCTTTAAGCCTATCAAAATAAGCCTATAAAAAATATTCAGTGGGGGAAAGACTCCCTATTTAACAAATGGTGCTGGGTAAACTGGCTGGCAACCTGTAGAAGATTGAAATTGGACCCCCACCTTTCACCATTAACAAAAATTTATTCTCATGGCATAAAAGATTTAAACTTAAGACATGAAACTATAAAAATACTACAAGAAAGTGCAGAGAAAACACTTGAAGAAATTGTCCTGGGAGAATATTTTATGAGGAGGACCCTCTGGGCAATTGAAGCAACACCAAAAATTCATTACTGGGATCTGATCAAACTAAAAAGCTTTTGCACAGCCAAGAGCACAGTAAGTAAAGCAAACAGACAACCTTGAGAGTTGGAGAAGGTTTTTGCAGGTTATGCTTCCGACAAATGTCTGATAACTAGAATCTACAGAGAACTCAAATTAATCAATAAGAAAAGAATAAATAACTCCATTTCTATGTGGGTAAGAGACTTGAACAGAAATTTCTCTGATGAAGACAGGTGCATGGCCTACAAACACATGAAAAAAATGCTCATCATCCTTAATCATCAGATAAATGCAAATCAAAACCACTTTGAGATATCATCTAACTCCAGTAAGATTAGCCCACATCACAAAATCCCAAAACTATAGATGTTGGCATGGATGCAGAGAGAAAGGAATACTTCTACACTGCTGGTGGGAATGCAAGCTAATATAACCTTTTTGGAAAGAAGTTTGGAGAACATTCAAAAAACTAAAAGTAGACATACCATTCAATCCTGGAATTCCTCTAATAGGTATGTACCCAGATAATCAAAAATCATTTTACAACAAAGACATCTGCACCAGAATGCTTATTGCAGCCCGATTCATAATAGCCAAGACATGGAAACAACCCAAGTGCCCATTGACCCATGAATGGATTAACAAATTGTGGTATATGTATACCATGGAATACTATGCAGACATAAAAAAGATGGAAACTTTACATCTTTTATGTTTACCTGGAAGTAACTGGAACATATTCTTCTTAGTAAAGTGTCTCAAGAATGGGGGGGGGGGAGTATTCAATGTACTCAATACTATTATGAAATCCATATATATCCCTCTACATACTCATATGAATGGTAAAACATAACTTTAGTCCAGAAAGTAGAAGGAAATAGGAGAGAGGGGGAATGTAGGGGGGGATAAAAGAGGATGGATGGTATTTGGGGGGACCTCACCTAATGTGCATGATAAAATGATACACTTTAAAACTATTAAGAAATGAGTATAATTGTGATGGATGTGTTACTTAGTTCAAAGTAAGAATTTCACATTGTGTATCAAAGCAGTACCCTGAACCCCATAAATACGTCAATTTACAAAGTTTTGATTTAATAAAAAATAATTAAGAGCTCTTCATAGGTAATGGAGAATCTATCATATGTCCACACACTGTCTTGCAAAGGCTGGGGTTAAATGTAAAAATAATAACTAACTTGAATAGAATAGTGTGCAGTTAGGCAGAGACAAGATGGCTGACTGAAGCCAGCTTTCCACAGAGGCTCCCATCCAGAAAGATTGTTAAAGGACAGAAAGTTAGCAAGTCACCTGGTGGATTATAGCTGCACCAAGAGAGAACATGGAAGAATGCACATCAACCTTGCTGAGGTGAGCTGCGACCCCAAGGATACAAACAAAAGATACAAAATCCATCACCAAGCGGACAGGAGTCACTTCCCCCATGAGAATGGCTCAGAGTGCCCCACAAATGAGCAGAGCTCAAAGGTCCTTCCACTACACTCCACAGGAGAGACCCTTCAAAAACTGGACCTACATCCCCTACTAGGGTGCCACAACATTCTCTTGACAGGCATAAAATTGTATAAAACTGTATATAGTCTCTACCTGCAATTCTGGGTTCCCAGCACTTCCCTTCACTCTCACTCTGAGGTCTGGAGGCCTGTCCCCCAGGAGTCCAGATTCTTGGGTGATTTTTTGAGGTGTGTGGACAGGACCTGGACTGCACTGGCTCAGTGCTGGCTGATTCTGCGGCATGGGAGTGAGGAGAGGATGATCGGCTGAGAGGAAACCACACTGGAACAGCGGTGCTCCAGGCACAGAGCAGCAGCCATTTTTGGCAACAATAGGGCTCACCCCAGGATATTCCAAAGCCACAGCCCCTGTCTCTTTGGGCAACCAGAGGAGGCCAGGCATCTTCTCAGGTGGCAACCATCAGCGGAAGATCTGGGACAGAAATGCAGGCACTATGAGTAAAGGATTTGACTGAGGCAGTACCAGGCTGGGTGGAGCGCAGGGACTAGAAAACTCACGTGCAAGCTAGGAGATTCCCAGGATGGGACTGACCCAGAGGACTGCTTTCCTGAGCCTAAGACATACCCAGCCCTCAGGGGATCATCAGCCTATAAACAATGAAAGGGAGGAGGCTAGAACTGACAGTTAATCGTGCTGAGAATACAAACCTGCAGGAGCAAAGACAGGGCCTGAGGCTCAAGCTCTGGGAACTTAAAGCAGCTTCTCTTCTGCAGGAAAATAGAGCAGGAACAGAAACAAAATCCTGCAAAGTTGTTCTGTTCTGTTAGTAACATCAATCAGGGACAGGGCTGGAACTGAGTGAACACCCCCCAAGCCTCCATCAAGCACCTGAGGTTGTCAGACCTAACCTCCCCCTGCTGGATAGAGGCAGAGTGCAGCGACCTGGCTGAGCAGAAATAAATTTCCTTGTGAGTCAGGCAGGTGCAAACCCCAGGGGTATCTGCTCACTAGAGGCAACTGGGTCACAGCCTGCAGGGCTATCAGTGACTGGGCATGAGAGAGATGTAAGGTGAGGAAAAAGGCATCAACCTTCCCAGACAAATCTATTTGCTGGGTGGGTCCTCCTGAATTTGTAGAGCACTGGAGCAAGTCATAACTAAGTTGTCAGCAGACCCCTGCAATCTTGTTGCCAGAGACATTTTAAACTCTCCCACCTGAGATAAGTGCTGACTGAGACAATTGATTTGGACCTTTTGAACTGAGCTAATCACCTGAGGACCATCCAAGTTGTGCCCTGGGTGTGTAATTGTAAGAAGGTGTGGTGGAGCTTTTCCAATTGTTGCCTGTGGTGGACAGGGTGACTTAATTGCTGGTATTTCTCCAAAGCTGAGACTTCAACCCAGAGTAACTGTTTCACTAGGGTGAGATAGACACCAGCTGAAAATAAGACAGAACTACTTAGCCCCACCACACCAAACAGGTCCCCAGTTTCTCAGGCCATAGCACTGTACAGGTCCTCAACAAAGCTCCAGGGGAAAAGACAAACAGTGTAAAATAATCATGGGGCAGAATCAGTGGAAAAACTGTGGTAACAGGAATAACCAGAATATATCAACGCCCAAAAGAAAAGATATGGCAGATGTAACTGAAGATCCCATTCATAAACAGCTGGCGGAGATGTCAGTAATTGAATTCAGAATTTGGATTGCAAACAAAATTAGTAGAATGGAGGAAAATTTGGAATTATAAATTTGAGGAGCAATTCAAATGTCAGAATTGAAAATTCCAGGAGAAATTTAAAAGTTGTCTCAAGAATTTAAAGACAAAACCACCAAAGATTTTGATGCACTGAAGTAAGAATTTACAGCCCTCAAAGATCTGAAAAATACAGAAGAATCCCTCAGTGACAGAGTGCAGCTAGCAGAAGAAAGAATTTCTGACATTGAAGACAAAGCCTTTGAACGCTCCCAAACTCTCAAAGAGGAAGAAAATGGAGAGCAAAAATGGATCATTCTCTCAGAGAGCTCTGGGATAATTCAAAGAAGGCTAATATCCACCTCTTTGGAATCCCTGAAGTGATGAATTGACCTCGCAAGACACAGAGGCCCTTCTCCATGAAAGTATGAAAGAGAATTTTCCAGACACGCCAACAGATTCTGAAATTAAGATAGCTGACAGTTTTAGAACCCCAGCATGACTCACTCAGAATAAGTCATACCCCAGGCATATCATAAATAACTTCAGTAAAGTTAATCTGAAGGAGAAAATTCTAAAAGCAGCCAGATGTAAGAATCCATTACCTACAAAGGAAAGAATATGAGAATGACTGCAGATCTCTTTCCTGAAACTTTTCAAGCCAGAAGAGGATTGTCATCAAATTTTAATCTCCTAAAACAAAATAACTTTCAACAACGAATCCCGTATCCAGCTAAACTGAGTTTCATTTATGATGGAGAAATTAAATACTTTAATGACATTCACATGTTGAAGAAATTTGTTATAATCAAACAAGCTCGTAAGGACATTATCAGACCTATCCTCCATAATAAGCAGCCCAATCCACTACCACAAATGTAAATTCACACAGAAACTTTTGATCAAACTCCAACTTCCACAGTGGCGAAAGGATTAAAGTTGTCCACTGGACTTTTGAAAACTTGATACCCAAAATTTTACCAGACTTATCAATATTCTCAATTAATGTTAATGGCTTAAACTGTGCTCTAAAGAGGCACAGGTAAGCTGACTGGATACAAAAACTCAGGCCCGATTTATAGCATACAAGAGTCACATCTTACCTTAAAAGACAAATATAAACTCAGGGTGAAAGAATGATTAACCATATTTAGGCAAATGGTAATCAGAAGAAAGCAGGTGTTGCAATTTTATTTGCAGATACAATAGGCTTTAAACCAATAAAAGTAAGGAAGAATGAGAATGGTCACTTCATATTTATTAAGGGTAATACTCAATATGATGAGATTTCAGTTTTTTAATATCTATGCACCCAACAAGAAGGCACCTCATTTTATAAGAGAAGCTCTAACAGACCTGAGCCATTTGATTTCCTCCAGCTCCATAATAGTTGGAGATTTCAACATTCCTTTGGCAGTGTTGGATCAATCCTCCAATAAGAAGCTGAGCAAAGAAATTTTAGATTTAAACCTAAATATCCAACACATGGATTTAGCAGACATCTACAGAACATTTCATTCCAACAAAACTAAATACACACACTTCTCATCAGCCCCACAGAACATACTCCAAAATTGATCACATCTTAGGTCACAAGTCTAACCTCAGTAAATTTAAAGGAATAGAAATTATTCCTTGCATCATCTCGGACCACCATAAAATAAAAGTTGAACTCAGAAAAACAGGAATCTGTATACTCATACAAAAACATGGAAGTTAGATAACTTTATGCTGAATGATAGCTGGGTCAGAGACGAGATTAAGAAGAAAATTGCCAAATCTTTGTAACAAAAGGACAATGAAGACACGAATTATCAGAACCTCTCAATAGCGCAAAGGAAGTCCTAAGAGGGAAATT
>CAUYPK010003686.1:0-39636 GCA_963574355.1 Loris lydekkerianus | reverse complement strand
TGGTTTTCTTTCATCTGGCTGTTTTTAGAATTTTCTTCTTCATGTTAACTTTAGTGAAATTGATTATGATGTGTCTGGGGGATGTCTTTTTTGGGTTGAGTCGTGCTGGAGTTCTGAAACTGTCTGCTATCTGAATTTCAGAATCTCTTGGCATGTGTGGATAGTTCTTCTTCATAATCTCATGGAGAAAATACTCTGTGCCTTGTGAAGGCACTTTGTCGCTTTTGGGGATCCTTATAAGACGAATATTGGTTTTCTTCAAATTATCCCAGAGCTCTCTGAGAGAGTGATCTGTTTTTGCCATCCATTTCTCTTTCTCTTTGAGGGTTTGGGAGTGTTTGAAAGCTTTGTCTTCAATGTCAGAAATCCTTTTTTTCTGCTTATTCCATTCTGTTACCGAGGGATTCTACTGTGTTTCTCAGATCTTTGAAGGCTGCAACTTCTTGTCTCAATGTGTCAAAATCTTTGGTCAGTTGGTCTTTGAATTCGTTGATCCTTGAGATAGCTTTTGGGTTAATGTTTGGAATTCTAATTTGATCTTATTTGCTATTTAGATTCTGAATTTGATTTCTGATATCTCAGGTATTTTTTGTGCATGGGATCTTGTGCTGTGTCTGCCCCACTGATCCTTGGGGGAGTTGATCTACTCTGATTATTCATATTGCCAGAGTTTTTCTGTTGATTTTGCCTCATGATTGTTTTCCACTGTTGCCTCTGGCCATCTTCAGAGTTGGGGAGGTGTCTCTCCAAATTAGATCCCAGTGGGATCACTCTATTGTTGCTGGATTTTTGTAGGGAGTGACTCTGTTTAGCTCCTGTGGGGTTGCCCCAGCCAGGGAGTTCTGGTTGTGGGAGTAACTCCGGATTGTGACACTCCCAGATCCAGTAACATGGCGGGGGGTGGTGCACATGGTTCTGGGAGTGCCTTGTGCTCAGTGACTTTGGCACAGAGAGCCCAAGGCTCCAGGAGTCTCTGGCCAGGGGAAGGGCTTCTTGCAGAGGCAGGGAGGGCTCTGGAGGGTACGCAGGTAGCAGATTTCCTGGCCAGATGTGCAGGTTGGTGTGGAGGCAGGGAGGGTACAGGAGGGAGGACGTGAGGTTGTGCGGCTTCTGCAGTTCCTGTTCAGGGTGTGTGGAGGCCCTGCAGGTATGAGTTGCGTGTCATGGTGCAGCTCTTATGGAGGTCCTGGCATTAGTGGTGCAGCTCTTATGGAGGTTCAGGTGGGTACGTATTGTGGCTCTTAGGCTGTGTTTTATTCACTGCCTTTCCCCTCTCACTCACATAGGTTTGCATAGTACAATGTATGCTTAACTAATCCTGTGGAGTTGAATTTAAAAGTGACGTCTAGCAAGGGGTCAAGCCAAGTAGGCTTAGGTTTTATAAGAAAGGAGTGAATGTATTTTAAAGGAGAAGTTTCAATACAGTGATAGTGACTATTCTGATGTTCCAATTTTTTTCAAGGGTTTTACAAACCATAGAGATGTGTTTACCACTTTTCATCATCTCACTGCAATCTTTCCACTAAAGAAAAAAAAAATTCTCATCTATTTTGAAAGTGAAACAATTAATAATAATAACAGCTTGTAAATTTCTCTTTAAGAATTTTTAGAAAACATAATTTTTTGCTATGGTATGAACAATACAGAAAAATATTTGCAAATGAATACTAACACATACTTATAGAAGGGAATGTGCCCTGTTGTTTAGGGTTAAGTGAGATATAGTACAACAATTAAAATGTTATCTAGAGTTAAGTTAAACCCAAGAATTTTCTTCACTTTATGGTGATTTGATCTGAGATAATACTGTAGTTCAAAGAAACAGAGACCAACTTTTTGGAAATCCTTTATCTTCTTCCCACATACCAACAGACTACTGCTAGATAAAGCATCTTCCTTCCTCCCTCCCCCCTTTCCTCCCTTCCTACCCTCCATTTTCTGTGATAGGATCTTGCTCTGTTGCCCAGGATACACTGCAGTAGCATCATCATAGTTCACTACAACCTCAAATTACTGTGCTCAAGTGATCCTCCTGGCTCAGCTTCCTGAGTAGCTGGGCCAACAGGTGCATGCCACCATGTCTGGCTAATTTTTTTATTTTTGCAGAGATGAGGTCTCGCTATGGCTCGATGATAAAGCATTTCTTCTTCAATGAAAGACTAATCCTTCCACTGTTTCCTGAGTTCTATCCCCCATTACTTACTCAGGGACTCACTAGTGGGTATCCTCTCTTTCCTGCATCTTCAATCTCTCCAGTTCTGCTGACTTTTTTCTCTTAAATTTAGATATGTTCCAATTGCTACCATCTTTGATACAAAAGTCCAATCATCTTGGGTCTTCTCCTCACCTCCATTTCTTGTCTCTTTCTGGTCCTCCATTTACTCCGATTCCTAGAAGGACCACCTTCTACTCAATGCCTTCATTTTTTAACGTGAAAAATTCTGTGGAAACAGCCTAAATGTCCAGAATGGATAAACAAGCTGTGGTATATGTATACTATGGGATACTATTCAGCTATTGAAAAAGACAGAGACTTTATATCTTTTGTATTAACATGGATGGAAGTGGAACACATTATTCTTAGTAAAGCATCACAAGAATGGAGAAGCAAGGCTCAGCGCTGGTATCTCAGTGGTTATGGCACCAGCTACATACACTGAAGGCGGCAGGTTTGAACCCGGCTCAGGCCAGCTAAACAACAATGGCAACTGTAAGACAAAAATAGCCAGGTGTTGTGGTGGGTGCCTGTAGTCCCAGCTACTTGGGAGGGGAATTTGAAGTTGCTGTGAGTTGTGACTCATTGGCACTCTACTAAGGGCAACATAGTGAGACTCTGTCTCAAAAAATAAAATAAAATAAAATAAAAGAATGGAGAAGCAAGAATCCTATGTATTCAATTCTGACATGAGGACAATTAATGACCTACTACATGGTGAGGAGTGGGGGAAGGGACGAGCAGAGAGAGGGAAGGAGGGAGGGGGTCACAGTGTGTGACACACCTTTTTGGGGCTGGACACAATTATAAGAGGGACTTTACCTAACACATGCAATCAATGTAACCTGATTCTTTGTACCATCAATGAATCCCCAACAGTAATAATAAAAAAAAAAACATGAAAAATCCAAGAAGTGAGAGATCTCAACTATTTAGAATATGTATTAATACTTGAGTGAAAACAAGTTACTGGACTAAATAATCTCTAGGGAGGTTAAGTTTCACAGTTAGTGGTTCTAATGTATTTATGAAGTTCAATGAAATACTTGCATATAAAATGAATTTTATGAAAAATCTCTGGTTTAGGTAGCAACAAATGGTCATAATGCACATACATATCAAGATAAGAAATTTCTGAAAATCAAAACCTTTCTGTTTATCTAAAGTTATAATAAAGCATCACACCTAAATTAGGCATTCAGAAGAGACTGATACCTAATTTAAGTGGAAATCATTATACTCCAGACATAATGTGGTTTAACAAAAGTGTTGCTGGTTTAAGACATTTGCAACTACACAATTAAATTAAAGAACTTGAAAAACTGAACGTTTTATAAGTTAATTAGGATTGATGGTAGAAGTGTACACAGGAAAGACAGAATTTACATTTAGCTAAATGATAGGATGAAGATAAGGGGAAGAAGTGAAAGCTGTTTGCTGGGAGCACTTTCAGAAAGGTATGCTCTTTGGGTTTTAAAAAGCATCACTTTGTGTTTTTCAGGATCAGAAGTGCTGCTGCTATGACATGGTCCCAGGAGAGGACTCCCTGGCCAGAATCTTAGAAACTAAGTAGAAACCTGGGTAGATCTTGATGCTGAAACTGGTGGGGTCCAAAGTTCATAATTTCCACTTCATCATCTTTTTTGAGATTTGTTGGGATTCTTTTTTACTATTCCATGTCTGTTAAGAATTTGATCAAAAATAATTTCTCTCCTTCTTCTTGCTCAAGGAGTTCAGAGAAGTACAACTGAACCCTCCTCACAAAATGGTCGACAGGACTGTAGGTTCAGAGTCATTGTGTATAGCTGTGCAGGTTGCACACTGAACATGGCCAAGAAGGTTGAACAACTTTATGGTCTAACTACATAGAATCCATGTCATAGACCACGATGTTTATGATGGAATTAATACAACATGATGGCTCTGCAAGGAGCATACAATGAAGATTTAAATGGAGGATAAGCTTCTCAGGCTGCTGCGTATAACTGTAAAACAGAGTTCAGATCATGTTAACTGCTTGTAAGACTTCAACTGTCACGTATAGTGGTTTCAGGGACCCTTTACTAGTTTGATGTTGGTGTTCCTTATTAACTCAAATGAGGAAGACAGGAGTTATCTTCAGAGGCTGATCTTGAATGGGCTCCCAGGCGTCACAGCCTTCATCACCTATTTAGTGATCACGTACTATGTGCCAAATACTGTGTGAGGCACTCTTAGATTTCTCACTGAGGTGATACTGTACTAAATGTCAAACAAGTTTGATTGTTTCATGGATGAGGAAAACTAGAATAGAGAATGACCAGAAAAATTAAGAATTCTATTAAAATCTAAGACTTGGATTTGAAAAAGCTTAAATTATATGTGCAGTTATTAGTTTCTTGAGGAGCATAACTTCTATTTATCTTTTCAACATGTGCTGAAAAAGACATTTAGCTTCCAGTGGATGCCAAGTTGTAAAGTGGTCTTCTGTTCCTCTTGATACAGAGGGATGGCTATGTGACCTCTGAAAGTCCCTTTGGTTTAATCCCTCTATGGTTTAATGATTCTTTGGCTCAGGATCAAACTCACATAATGGTCAGACCATGTCTCCAACATTAGTTTTAAATTTGGCATGGACTTACCAGCCATTCTTTGGGTTCTCAAGGTGCGGACAATCTTTCTACCTGATCTACTAGAAGCTCTTAAAGCCAACAGAAATATAGTTTGGTATTAGACAAATTAAACCACCAAATTATTGGGATGTATCAAATGATTTATGCAGGGGGCAATAATCATTAATAGTAGATAAGCACACTTCTAAATAGTTAAACAAATTTTTGAATAATTCCTTTTTTTCCTTTGAGAGATTTCCAGTCTAGGAAAAAGCTGGAGGAAACTGAGTTTGTTTGTTGACTTCATCACTTACTGGTTTGGTGATGCTACTACTAATGGCGAATTTTTCTTAGAAAGCCTACTTGTCAGCCTTCACATATTATTTAATTTATTTCTCATAATGACTACGAGGTATATGCTTTTATTATCCTCATGTTGTAGACGAGGAGAGGAAGGCTTAGCACTTACACATGACCATGTGCTACCCTGATCCCTGGTGAGAGTCCTCTTGCTTCAGCACTTCTGAATAAGGGACAGATTAAAGGGAGCAGTTAAAAGTTCAGACTTTGGAGCCAGATTGCCTGGATTGAAATTTTATCTTAGTTATTTATTAGCTGGGTAAGTTACTTAAATGTTCTGTGTTTTAGTTTCCTCACCTGTACAATGTGGGTCACTAGAGTAACAATTTTATCTCTTTGGTAATTGAGAGATTTAACAGACAGAACAGTTATGATGTGCCAAGAATTTAGTATATGGGACATACCCATAAGTGTTAGCTACTGTTAGCGTAGTACACCATAAGGCTGAAGAAGACAGCTTCTGAGATTGGCCACCTCCTGTTCCAAGTAGATGTGAAAATTTATTTGTACTAAACTGTGAATAATTGTTCTTTGAGCTGATATGGGCCAGGCAAGTGAGTGTATACCTAGAAAGAGGGGAAAGAAGGCTAACCATCTGCCTGGTTTTTCATGTTGCTGCTCCACTTGGCCATTGCATCGTTTGCCTTTTTGTCTGTGCTCTCCCTGGCTTGCTTCTCCTACAAATTGGTGTTTATACAGGGTGGTTGGGAGGAGGTGTGAGCGCACAAGCATAACTAAACCTGAACAATTGCTTTCCAGAACAGTGGCCTATAGTCATGAGGGTGGGAAAATGAAGCAAGAGTCACCCCTTGTGTCTTCACCGATGGGCTCATGTTTCTGCATTGGCAAAGGCAGGGCTTTAATCACAATGTCTCCTGCTCTTCATGACTTTGTCTCCCAAGATTTAGAAAGTAGATCTGGCATGATCCAGAATGCATTGTCTGGAAGCCCAGAGGACGTTGTGAGAGTGAGGGAGTACTTTTCCCTCCCCACAGGGACTCTGGGCTGCCACTCTTCATTCCTGGATCCTTCTCTGAAGTTCCTGCTCTCTTATCCTGCTCAGGCAGTGAACACTCTCTGCTTAGTCCTTTGGCTGGTTTCTTAGAAATGGAAGGGGCTGAGTCTGGGCTGTGTCTCTGTAGATGGTGATAGAAGATAAGGCAAATGCAGCTGGGAGTAAGGAAGATGCCACACATTCCAGATATTCCCTAAGGATGACCTGAAGTGCTCTTTTGTGCTGTATGGGACAACCCCAGCTCCATTAGAGGTGGGTGCTTAAATGTGGAGTGTAGAGCAGGGCTCCTCTGCTTTGACGCGATTGGCATTTTGGGCAGGGTGATTCCTTTTGGTGGGGACAGGAGCTTGTCCTGTAGATTGTGGGACATTTAGCAGCATCTCTCTAGCCACCAAATGCCAGTACCACTTTCATGATTGTGTCAAATGTTCCCACTGCTGAGAGCCACTGGGATGGAGGGAGCAGCAGCCCTTGATTACTTGTTTGAAGGTTTCAGTGGCTTTCCATGAAGTGGGCTGAATGTCTTAGTCTCCCTCTGAGAACTCATTCAACGAGTTCATTCATTCAACAGTATTTCTCAAGCTATTCTACTTTTAGTCCCCGTGTCTTGGTCTCAGTCTAAGCATGTATCAATGTGTGTACGTGTAATGCATGGTCCTCTCTGGGAAGTATCTCGTGTTCTCAAGGGTAATCTGGAACCACAACTGGAGCTGACCTACCCAGCCTTTGAGACTTTGGATTCAATGTGGAAATGTACCTGATGGAATTCTGTAAAAAGAAGAACAACTTACGCACAGGTGTCATGCATGGAAGTCAAGGATTACATCATGGACGCATTCTCTTCAGTACTGGGCACCACATGGGCAGGGCTGGTGCCAAGTCTGACCATTTCCAGCAAATGCTAATTATAGTGTCTTTGCAAGGAAAATTGGATCACGGTCTTCCGTTAAGGTACAAGGCTCCCTACCTTTGTTCCCAAAGCATCCAAGGCAACTCTTCTTCAAACAGCCAGAAAACCTGCCTTCCTTGGAGTGGGAATTGTCTCTGGCCATGTCCGTGACACTCACGGTGGTCCAGGCTGGAGCTCAATGGTATAAGCTGGGATTCTGGCTGTGGCTGGCACTCTGCTGCTGTGCAGGACCAGGTCTGACCTGGGAAGCATCAGGTCAAGGGGGTTGCTGCCTGAATTGCATCTAGGGTGAGCATGATTCCAGGGGAGGTAGGGACGGAGCTGGATTTGGAGGGAGATGGAAGGTAAGTACAGAAGTGTGCTCAGAGCCAGCTTGGAGCTGCAAAATCAGATAATCCATTCTGTCTTGGATCTAGGGGCCAGGGAAACTGTGATAATATCATTCCTGGTTTAGAGACAGGAAGAGCAGGGCATGAGGAGGAGATAGGCTAGGTGGAGGAAAAAAACCTTTTGGATGGTTTTGGAGAATAGGGACAGAAGTCCAAAGTGCTTTCTAAATAGTGGGCAAGAGGCCCAAAGATGGGCCAGGCAGTCTGGAGTAGGAACTGGAGTTGGAGGAGGTCTCTTCTGTGACTTTTTGATACCAATCCTCAGAGATGAGGCCCTTTATATTTATTCATTCAATCAGTCATTCCACAAACATTTGAGTGTCTACTATAGGTGAAGCACAGAGCCAGGAACCATAGTGAGTACAGAGAGGAAAAAGGCACAGATGGGGCAGCATGCCCATAAATCATGACCGCAGGACACAGCCATGTTAGGGAGTGTTGGGAGGAGGGAGAAGAAAGGTGTAAGGCAAGGAAGTGACTCATAATAGGATTAAATAATTATTTAAAATACTTCTTGCCCATGAAAAGCCTGGAAAGATGAACAGTGGAAGTTGTTAGGGTTAAACTTACTGAAGCTCAGATCCTGTTCTTGTTTTATCTCTCTCTCTCTCTTTTTTTTTTTTGAGACAGAGTGTCACTATGTCCCCCTGGATAGAGTGCTGTAGCATCACAGCTCACAGCAACCTCAAACTCTTGGGCTAAAGTGATTCTCTTGCCTCAGCCTCCCAAGCCTGCCACAATGCCTGGCTGTTTTTTGTTGCAGTTGTCATTGTTGTTTATCAGGCCCGGGTCGGGTTCGAACCCACCAGCCCTATATGTGGTTGATGCCCTCACCACTGAACTATGGGCACTAAGGCACTTGTTTCATCTCTTGACATAGATGGGGTTTATGGTTCATGGGCCAGATTGCCTATGGGTTTTGGTTGTTGGGGCTCTCTGGAAAGTGTTCGTTTCCAGCAGCCGCTGGTTGCTTGTACTCCTTCCTCAAAGGTCACTATCTGCCCAGTGGATGTTTTCAGCATGGGACTCCCATCCAGAGAAGCCCCTAAAATGTAGAACTTGGGGACAGACTGGGGTTTGTACATAGACACCGGCCTGGGTGTATTTGAGGATTTTGTCCCAGCCTACTCCAGTGACACATACTTTCTTCACAAACTGCAGAAGAATTGAATTAAACCCTTTCTCTTGGCCCTCATTCGTAATAGCATTTGTCTGGACTTCCCCTGCAATCTCCCCACAAAATAACAAAAATATTGACAAAAACAATGGAAAAGATGGCAATTACCCTGCCTCTAACCCCCTCCCCACCTGAGGTTGTCACCACAGCAGATAAAACCTGTTTTATGGGAGACCAACCCGCTGCCACAATTCCTAAAGTAAAGTTTATTTGCACAGAAAAATAAAGGCAACTTTTTATTTGTCACCCCCGCTGAGAAGAAATATGGTTCCTGTCCTCTCACTTCATATTAGCTTTCCTTTTCCCTGCGTGTTTTCATCGCATG
This sequence comes from Loris lydekkerianus, assembly GCA_963574355.1. NCBI lineage: Eukaryota > Metazoa > Chordata > Mammalia > Primates > Lorisidae > Loris > Loris lydekkerianus. The sequence goes on along the minus strand of CAUYPK010003686.1, from coordinate 30,654 downwards.
GTGCCTGATCATTTTACAGAAGGGAGGATTTCTGCTCTTGACCTTACCTCTTGCTCTCGTAACATTCCAATTTTCAAATGGTCAGTCAGCATTTGCCATTTTTTGGGGGGTGGGGATGGGGTGGAAACATGTTCCGAAGCTTAAGCACATGAGGTTCTGGCCCATTTTTCACAAAGCTTGCAGGGTAGCTGGTTTCCCATGTGACAGTGGCTCCTCGGGAAAGCTATTCTTTCATGCAGCCGCAGCACCAGCATTGATCAGTGGGAAAGTTCAAGGCGGCAACTCATCAAGCACGGCTTCAATACCAGATTCCAGACAAGGTCTGCAATAAATGAGAGCAGTAACAAAGAATCATATTTCCTTCTCGCACAGAAGATCAGCAATGACATGGTTCTAAATTTCAGGGTTTGGGCGTGGTGTCTTCTGCCTGCACCGTGAGTTGGAAGCAGGACAGCTTTGCTCTCTGGGAAGTTGCATGACATGCATTTTAGCTGTCCTTTCCTTAGAAACCAAGTCAAAATATAATTTTGAATAGGCGAGTGGATTGGGGAATTTTCAGTTTTGTGCCCTGGTTATTGTTCTGGTGGCTTACATGGAACTGGTATTTTTAAAAACATGTGAGAACCTAATTGAGAACCTAATTACTGACACTTGTTTTAATTGACTCATCTCCCCTCCCTTTCTAACCTCTCCCTCATCACACACTAATGTCATGATTTCCATGTGAACCTACAAGAAAAAAAAAAACAACTATATTTTGCTTTAAATAGACAGGTGAAAATTTTCTTCTTCAAATGCCAGTGTGATAAAAAAATATACACCCTATGAGTCCCTCACGGATTATTGCTATTGATTTCTTTCCTTGAAACGTGGAAATGTTACCAGATGGGGTGTTAGGAGTAGGTGTGTGGGTGCAAATGCAGTTTATTGCTTGTTGACTAAAAATCAGTGAAAACCTTCACTATTTGTGTGCTTGGTTGGCATGTAAAGATGAATTTTCAGCCCCAACCAGTCCTTATTCCATAAAGCTTCCTTCTATGCCACAAGGAACATTTGTAGGGTAAATTTATATTTTAAGTCTGTTTGTAACAGACTTGAAACACAAAGAATGTAAGCGTGTGTTCTTTCTGGCTTATGGAGACACTATCGTTGTTTTAAATGAATGCGATAAATGAAATTTACTTATCACATCAGATTTCTATTGTGCTTGCTTTCATCCCACACCCTTCACTGGCTGCTCCTTTGAGCTTCCTCTAGTCTCCCTCTCAGGGCAATGCTAATCAAATTGCTGCAGGTTTTAGGAAGCTAGGTGCCTGGGCGGCACGTGGCCACTGCCACAGCCCCTCGGGGACGCACCCATTAGGAAAAAAAAGGCTGACCTTCTGCCACTTTCCTTCTCCTCCCTTTTAATGATTCCTTTTCTATCCTTTTGAGAAGATCTTTCCAGCCCTTTGACCCCTGTTAGAAGAGGAAGGCTTAAACAGCTAAAAGTGCCCTCAATACGGAGGCTTGCCCAGGAAAGCTCCAGGGGCCTTTCAGGAAATGCCAAAAGACAGGAGTCTCGGTTTTCAGAGCATTTATAGAAGGCAAATCCTAGCCCCACACTGTCTCCCTCCTCATTTATTTTACAGAAGCAACCAGTTTGTGCCGGGTATGGGAGTGGGGGGTCCCTCCTCCCATTGTCACTTGTCAGTGCCACCAGAACGAAATGTTTCCACAGTGGCTGACTTTTAAGGCTAGTCCTTGGACTGCGTGAGAGCTAGTGTGCGCTTTACAAAAGAGCAAGAGGATGTTTAGTCGAGGTGGGTTCCTACTTTGTGGGCTCTGGACCTGGCTTTAGTCTTCTTGAAGAAACAAGCACTGCTGCATGGGTGGCTGCCCCCACCTTCCAGTGGGGAGACATAGAGTGCAGGAGTTCTGCAGGGAGGACAGTGTGAGTCTCTGGTAACTGCTTGTGTCCTCCGATGTGACTAATTCATAACAACTGAAATGGCAGCCAGTGTTAATACAGTGTCCTCAACGGGAGGCACCGGGATGCATAATACAACAGGCTATGACATGTATGCATAGTCAGTGCTGTAATTCACACATTGGCTCTGAAGGTGTGTGCTAGGAAACTGAGGCAGAAAGAGGAGGTGTCGTTTTACCTCAGTAAACAACTTGGCATGGGAAGTTCAGCCATGCCCCTTATTAGCTCTTTGGCGTGGGGAGTAGCTTAGTCTTTCTGAGCCTAAATGTGCTCACCTGTAAAACGGGGATTGTAAATTATACCCCACTGGGTTACTGTGAGAATGAAGTGGGATGCTGTGGAGTCCCAGGTCGGAGGAGCTGCCCTTCCTTCCATTCTTTTATCTCCCCTGACTCTTCCCTGATGCTCGTCTTTCTGGAGCACTGATGGGGAACAGCAAAAATAGAGTACATTTTAGGCACTGTGTCCAGAGAAAGAATTACTTTCCTCCTTCCATAGAACAGAATCCAGCCCAGTTGCCTCAATTATAGTTGAACTGGGAGTGGCTGAAAGGATTAGGAATTAGACTCCCCATTGGAAGGTATTTGCTGCCATCTCTACTGCAGGAAAAAGAAGAACAAAAGCAGGGTTTAAAGGTCCATGGTCTGGCTCAGATTAACCAAGTGATCCCTTCCCCTCATCTCTTGATTTTACCTTCTATGCACACATTACCTGCAGGATGCACTCAGATGTTTTCTACTGTTGTGATATATTTAGAAGTAATAGTATTGATATTTAAAGAGCTTAAAAATATTTCCCCTGGTTACAAAAGTAATGCTGGTTTGTGGCATAGATTTTGGAAATATAGAAAACTTGAAAGAAGATACTGTTTCCTCACCCAGCATACAGAGATAACCATTATATGCATTTTGGTGACTGCAAGTTTTTCTGTACAAACACACTGTAGCCTGCAGTCTGCTTTTTAAAAAAACTTAACATTATATTCTGAGCAATTCTTTTTATTATTCATGTATTGGCTACTTACTGACACATAACAAACCACCTCCAAACCTAATGGCATACAACTACAGAATCATTTTGTTGTCTTTGACGGTTCTGGCAGTTAACTAGGCTCAGCTGAGTAGCTCTTGCTCAGGGTCCTTCATGCAATTGGCATCAGGCAGTGATTTGGGCTGGTTACTGAAGGCTGTTGACTCACTTATCTCATGCACAGGCTGGGAAGGCTTAAATAACCAGAGGCTGGAGCAGCTAAGTTTCTTGGTCATTTATATCTCTGATGTGGTCTCTCCCACATAATCACTTCAGGCTAGTTACATTCTCTATGTGATGGCTCAGGACTCCACAAGTGCATGTCTGTAGAGAAAGGCAACCTGATGCCAGCTCACCTGTTACAAGGTGATGTGATTTTGGACTCTTGAAGGTTACACAGCATTTCACTGCCATGCGCTGTTCATGGAGGCAGTCAAAAAACCCATCCAGGTTCAAGGAAAGACCTACATCTCCTGTTGAGACATAGACCTTTTGAGTGATGCAGTAGTTTTCTATTGCTGATCTAACATATTTATCACAAATTTAAAACAGCAAATATTTATCATCTTATGGTTTTGGAGATCAGAAGTCTAAAACAGGTTTTATTAGGCCAAAGCAAGGTTTTGACAGAATCACAGTTTTTCTTTCAGGTTCTAAGGTACATTTCCTTGGTTTTTCAGCTTCTGGAGGCTGCCTGCATTCCTTGGCTTGTGTCCCCTTACTCATAGTATCTTCAACTCCCCTCCAACTGTGACGCCCTCCTCCCATCCTCTTCTGACCCTAATGCCCCTGCCTCCTTCTTGTGATCATATTGGGCTCACCTGGGTAACTGAGGATAATCTCTCCATCTCAGGATCCTTAGCTTAATCACATCTGCAAAATTTATTTCATTATGTATTATTTATTTATTATTATTTTATTATATTATGAATAGTTTCAATATTCATAAATTCCAGGGATTAGGGCATAGACATCTTCAGGGGGCTATTACTCAGTCTATCACAAGTGGGAAATGGCAAGATTTTGGAAGGGCACATGGGACCAGAAATATTGCTGCAATCAGTTTTGGAAAATATATAGTCTTCCATAATTAAATCAATCCAGTGGTTGTATAGTATTTTATTGTATGACTATCATTATTTTCTTAGCATTTCTTGCTTGTTTGTTTTTGAGATAGAGTCTCACTCTGTTGCCCAGTCTAAAGTGCCATGGTGTCAGCCTAGCTCACAGCAACCTCAGACTCCTGGGTTCAAGTGATCCTCGTGTCTCAGCGTCCTGAGTAGCTGGGACCACAGGCACCTGTCATGATGCTCAGTTAATTTTTCTATTTCTCTATTTAGAGATGGGGTCTTGCTCTTGCTCAGGCTGGTCTCAGACTCCTGAGCCCAAGGGACCCTCTTGCCTCGACCTCCCAGCATGCAAGGGTTACAAGTGTGAGCCACCACAACTGACCCTGCTTAGCCTTTCTTTCTTATTAGTTTTGAATGTTTCCAATTAGGTATTTCCATTTAGGGTGTTTTCTATGTTAAGAATGCTATAGAGAACAAACTCTGCTATAAAATTATTTGTGCAAAACTGATTATTTCCTTAGGATAAATTGATAAGAATAAACTCATTATTTAAAAGTATTAATTTATATATATATATAATATATATATATAATATATATAATATATATATTTAAAAGTATTAATTTATATATATAAATATATATAATTTAATAAATATAAATATATATAAATTGCCAAATCACCGTCTAGAAGGGCAATGTTAGTTTTCCAGTGGGATTATGTAAATGTGCTTATAGTTGCATCCTCATAAATATTGGGTATAATTATTTAAAAATATTGCAAGTTTAGTAGGCAGAAAGTACCCTCTTGGTTTTCTTTATAGCTTTGTTAAAGTATAATTGATATACAAAACTGCATATATTTAATGTGTACAATTTGATGAATTTGGACATGGGCATACACTTGTGATACCATCACCACAATCAAGGTAATAAACATTTCTATTGTCTCCAAAAGTTTCCTTATGTCCCATTGATTTATTTTTGATAAGATCACTTAACACAATATCTCCTTGGTAACAAATTTATAATTCCACAATGCCATTTGGTTAACTGTAGGCACCTGTTGTGTGTGTAGCAGATATCTAGAGCTTAGTTATCTCATATAACTTTGCACCCATTGAACAATAGCTTCCTGTTTCCCCTTCAACTCACCGCCTGGCAACCAACATTCTATTTTTGGCTTCTCTAAGTTTGACTATTTTTAGATGCCTTATATAAGTGGGATGATGCCTCTTGGGTCCTTCTGTGACTGACTTATCTCATTTTGCATGTCTTCCAGGTCTCTCTGTGTTGCTGTAAATGGTAGCATTTCCTTCTTTTTAAAGGTTGAATAATATTCCATTGTGTGTGCATACCACATTTTCTTTATCTGTTTGTCTGCTGATGGACATTTGGGTGTTTTTATATGGCTATTGTGGCCATTGTGACTGATGTGGCAGTGAAAGTGGGACTGCAGATAACCTCTCGACATGCTGATTCCATTTCCTTTGCATAGAGACTCAGAGGTGGGATTGCTGGGTCGTGTGGTAGTTTATAGCAGTTGCACCATCTTACATTCCCACCAACAGCATACAAGCATTCCAGTTTCTCCATGTTCTTGTCGGTACTTAATGCTTTTTGAGTAAGAGCCATTATTAACACATGTGAGATTATATCTCATTGTGGTTTTAATTTCTATTTCTCTGATGATTAGTGGTATTGACACTTTTCTGTCATTTTTATTTTTTAAATTTTATTCTTTAGAGACAGGATCTCACTCTGTCATGCAGACTGGAGGGCAGTGGTAGGATCACAGCTCACTGTAACCTCAAGTTCCTGGGCTCAAGCAATCCTTCTGCCTCAGCCTTCCAAGTAACTGGGACTATAGGGGACTGCTACCACTCCCAGTTAATTGCTGCCCAGGCTGGCCTTAAGCTCCTGGCTTTGTATATTTTCTCTGGAGAAATAGCTATTCAAATCTTTTGCCCATGTTTTATTTATTTATTAATTTTTTTTTCTATTTTGCTATTGAGTTATAGGAGTTCCTTATGCATTTTTGGGAATTAACCCTTTATTACATATACATATATTTTCTTCCATTCCAGGAGTTTTCTGTTCATTTTATTAATATTTTTTTCTTTGCTATTTATCTATTTTTGCTTTTGTTGCTGTGTTTTGTTATTACATTTGGGAGATTACTGCCGAGGCTAATGTCATGAAGTTTCCTATGTATTTTCTTCCAGGAATTTTACAGTTTCAAGTCTATGTTTAAGTCTTTAACTCTTTTTGAGTTGATTTTTGGAGTGGTATAAGGTAGAAATTTGATTTTATTCTCTTGCCTATGGATATACAGTTTATCCCTCACATTAATTAAAGAGATCATCCTTTCCCCACTGTGTATTCTTTGTTGAAGATCAGTTGACAGTACATGCATGTGTTTAATTCTGGGCCCTCTCTTCTCTTCCATTAGTCTATGTATCTTTATGCCATTATCATGTTGTTTCAATTACTGTGGCTTTGTAACATATTTTGAAATCAGAAAATATGATGCCTCCAGCTTTGTTCTTTTCAAAATTGCTTTGGTTATTCTGGGTCTTTCAAAAAATATGCTCATATGTTTTTCCACATGAATTTTAGTATCCTTTTTTCCGATTTCTGTAAGAAGTATAATTAGGATTATCAAGGAAATAATCACTGAATCTGTAGATCACTTGGGCTATATGGACTTTTTTTTTTTTTTTTTTTTTTTGAAGCAGAGTCTCACTATGTTGCCCTCAGTAGAGTGCTGTGGGCAACCTCAAACTCTTGGGCTTAAACGATTCTCTTGCCTCAGCCTCCCAAGTAGCTGGAACTACAGGTACCCATCACAACGCCTGACTGTTTTTTTGTTGTAGTTATTATTATTGTTAGTTGGCAGACCTGGGCTGGGTTCAAACCTGCCAGCCCTGGTGTATGTGGCTGGTGCCCTAGCTGCTGAACTACAAGCGCTGAGCCTATATGGATATTTTAACAATAATGATTTTTCCAATCCATGAACACAGGGCATTTTCCCATTTATTTGTCTCTTTCTAAATGTTTTCTTCAGAAGTGTTTTGTAGTTTTCAGTGTACAAGTCTTTCACACTTTGGTTAAGTTTATTTCTATGTATTTTATTCTTTTAGGAGCTATAAAAAATGGAATTGTTTTCTTAATTTCCTTTTTGGATAGTTTGTTTTTAGCATATAAAATGTAATTGCTTTTTTAATCTTGTCCTTATATCCTATAACATTTCTAAATTTGTTTATTAGTTCTAAGGGTTTTCTTTTTGTACCATCTTTAGGGTTTGCTGTGTATAGAATCATGTCATCTACAGACAGAGACAATTTTACTTATTTCTCTCCAATTTTTATGCCTTTTATTTCTTTTTCTTGCATAATTGCTCTGGCTAGGACTTTTAGTACTATGTTGAATGGAAGTGGTGAGAGATGACAGCCTTGCCTTATTCCTATTCTTAGAGGAAAAGCTTTTGGTTATGGCCTTTTTAATGTGAGGTACATTCTTTAATGGCTACTTTATCATGAAAGCGTATTGAATTTGATCAAATGTTTTTTCTGCATCAATTGAGATGATCATGTGACTTTTATTCTTCATTCTGTTAATGTGGAGTATCACCTTGATTAATTGTTATATGTAGAATCATCCCATAATCTCCAGGGATAAATGCAGCTTGATCATGGTGCATGGTTTTTTTAAAGTGCTGTTGAATTTGATTTGCCAGTAGTTTGCTGAAGATTCATGCTGTTTTTATGAGCACTTCCTTGATTATTAGTGAAGTTAAACATTTTTTCATGTTTATTCATGCTTTTTTAAATTCATCAACTATTCATGATTTTATTTTGGTTTCCTACAGAGTGCTCATATATTTCTTATTTATTTATAGAAGCTCTTTATATGTAAGATATATTAAAGCCTTTTTACCATTTGGTACCAATTATTGGTAGAAAAATTTTATATTCTATAAGACAAAATATCTTTTCTTTTGTTGTTTCTTTCTTTCTTCTTATGATTATTTCTTTCCTTACATATATCTGGTAGGTAGTCACCCATATTTTATTCTTGGTGCTTTATGATTTAATTTTATACTTCTGATTTTTTAACTGGCATGTTTATATGTATACAACTTGCTTCATTTTATCTAACAGTGTAAACAAGTGGATGAGGAAAGAGTGGAATATAAGAAGTAGATTGGATTTTAATAGAAATAAATTGACATCCTATTTACCGTCTGCCTGATTCAGTCATTTCCCAATTATGTATGTTAAATTAGAGCTAGGAAGACCAAGGATAAAATATACATCCACTGATAATCTCCCTACTATATTTCAAGACATGTCTGTGCTCAAAAACATTCTAATGGCATTACATGGAGGGCACAGCACTTTGGGGTTTCTCCATGGTCACATCACAGAGATATGACTATTTATTTGGGTGACCTTGTTTCCATGACAGAAAAAAGCCACTCATCTGGCAGAAGAATGAGCTATTTTTCTCCAGAGGAATTATGGCTAATGGTGTCTCAGGTATATGAAGTCATAATATCTAATCTTTAGAGATGTATTTCTAAGGGTAAATTCTTGTCTCTGTGGGAAGTCTTTTAAGAATAATCCCACCACATTGCACTATGAAGAATCATTGGAACAAAGAGATTACCTCTTCCTGAGAGGGTGAAACAGAACATACTCAGATCGCTGGAAAACGTGTAAGGGAATGAGGGAACACAGAACTATTGCAGGGTGGTCCAGAGGAGGTGAGTGGGCTGGTGTCTATACAGGTAGGGGGAACTTGGGGCTGGGTTGGCTAGGGACAATGTAAAAAAACATTACAAAGTATGTTTTATTATTGTGACAAAGTAAACAAAAGAAAAAGATATTACTTGCTGAGTATCCACAGCTTGCCTCCCTTTATCTCTCAATTGTACCAATGCCTTCTTGGTTCTTTATTATGCAGAGTAATATAATGAGTAAGCATCTATTTTTGAAGGACTGTCATACACAGCAGTGAGCAAAATAGACCAACAGCGCCTACTTTCATGGAGTTTGCACTCTCCTGAGGGGAGATGGAAGATAAACAAATAAAAAGTGAAATATGCAGTATATCAGAAGGTGAAAGTGCTGTGGAAATACAGTAACCAGGGAAGGAGGGCAGGTAGAAGTGAGTGGGCAATGGGAACATGCAGTTTCCCCTGGGGTGGTCTGAAAAGGCTTTACAACAAAGGTGGCATTGAGCAAAGCCCTACAGAAGGGATAAGAATGAATTAGGTGGACATCCAGGTGAAGAGCATTTTAGGCCAAAACCATGAGGGTAAAGGCTAATTGATAGGCCCTAGAGAATAGAGTAAATGGGAAGATTAGGAAAAAGGAGTCAGTGGGGATTGGATTCCAATTTTTGGGAGGAGTTTGAGGAGGAGGAAAGAGAAATATTAGAGACAGTGAGATAAAGAGAGATGACAATAAAGGGGATTTTAAAAAGGTTTGAGTGACTTCAGGAAATATTTAAATTGCTCTCAGTGGGAAGCACGGTGGCTGAACATTACATGGGCTGTATGAAGTAATCTGAGAATTTATTATTGAGATACTTGTTGGACCAACAGAGATTATGGGCAGAAGATTTGGCGATGTGTATATATGTAAGGTGAGAGTAGGGTGGTAGGAAAGACAGTAAGAAAACTGTAGTAGGGAGGATCAAGATAAATGGTGAAGAAAGTGCTGATGGCTTAGAATGTTATTCCCATATGGGCCACATGCCAGAATAGTCATGCAGTACTTGGTCTTTGCTGATAGAAGCTTGAATTTAAACATTTTTTCCTTGTATTTATTTATGACTTTCTTTTTTTGTTCACTGATTATTCATGAATTTACTTTTTTTTCCTACAGTGCACTCTTAAATTTCTTATTGATTTACAGGAACTCTTTATATATAATGTGTGTTAAAGTGCTTTCATCATTTGGTACAAATAATAGTACCAAATAGTACCAGGGCTTAAATGTGCTGAGCCGGTTGGTGATGGAAGAGGGTTTGGGAGGTGGGGAGTCTTGGGGGTCAGGTCTGGCAGTGGGAGCAGTTATATGGCAGGGTGTATATAGAAGAGAAGCCCTCCAGAGGATCTGAGAGGACACTACACAGCCTGTGTAGCTTGGTTTCATTTAACCAAGTGCCAGCTAACACTGACAGATCCTATCTAGGATGACAATCCCCTGTGCCTACTAAGTGCTCAGTGCATTGTGCATGCTCATACATATTTTTTGAATGGATGAAATGATACATGTTTGTTAGACTAGCTTCTCTTGTTTTCAACACTGGACACATCCTCCCCTTTCTAGTTTATAACATGTTTCTTCAATTCTTTACTGCCTATTGCCACTACAACAATGTTCACCTATAGTTTCTCTTCTATTACCTGGAGGGTAGCAGGTAGAGTGAGAAGAATATAAACTTTGGAAAAATATAGGCTTAGATTAAAATCCTAGCTTTGCAGTTTGGACAAGTGACCTGTAAAATAGGTCTTACCTGTAAAATAGGGATAACATTGCTGTTCATTAGGTTATGATTAAACAAATATTCACTTTCCTCCCAAACTTTCCCCCATGGCAGAAGTAACGTTCCCACCCCATTGTTGGGGATGGCCCTATAACTTGCTTTGGCCTTATGGTGGGTAGAGGATACTTCCCTGTACTTGGATCTTGGGGCTGGTTATGTGATTTGCTTTGACCAAAGCTTGAAGAAAGGTTTACATTATGTCCTTTAGAGTTGTGCTTGTTCTCCACTGCTTCTGATTTTTGCTGTAAGAATAGTATTTCTGGGTAGCTGCTGGTCCCAGGAGGATGAGGGATAGATGGACCAGACTCAGCCTGTGGCTGAGTTAACCTGCTAATTTAAGAGTAAAAAATACTTGCTTATTGTTGAATGTCACTGAATTTTAGGGTGTTTGTTATACAGAATTATTTGGTATAATTGATTAATACAATGCTTTTTTTCTCTAGGCTACTCAGTGTCAGAAATTCTGCAAGATGGCTCATGCCTGTAATTCTAGCACTCCGGGAGGCTGATTGCTTGATTTCAGGAGTTCAAGACCATCCTGAGCAGGAGTGAGATCTTGTCTCTACTAAAAAATAGAAAATAGTCAGACATTGTGGTGGGCACTTGTAGTCCCAGCTGCACAGGGGGCTGAGGTAAGAGGATTGATTGAGCCTAGAAGTTTGAGGTTGCTGTGAGCTATGATGCTACAGTGCTCTAACCTGGGACAATAGAGTGAAACCCTGTTTCCAAAAGCAAAACAAAAGAAAACAAAAGAAAAGAAAAGAAAACAAAACAAAACAAAGCAAAACAAAAAGAGAAATCCTACAAAGTGGCTACTTACTCCTAAGTAAAGGAGTTTCCAACTTAGCGCAAAGAAAGACAAATTTGGATGGCTTGTATCTTTCCCTCAAATGTTCCTACAATGGAAGAAAGAAAAATAATCGTTACATCTGGTATTTTTATGGCCACTAAAAATATCAAGTTCCATAAGATGTGGTTTACCAAATCCTAAAAGCCTAATCAAAATCTTTGCTTTTCTTTAAAGTTTTTCCTCTCTCCATATTAATGTCTTATTGGCAAACAATGACTTTACTGTCTTTGTCTTCAGGTAGAAAGATTGCTCCTAGTAACTAGATCAAGCCAACTCTTTCTGATATGAACCACCCCAAAGTTATTTCATAAAGGGCCTTCTGGTCTTACACGATTATAGAATATGGTGAGGATAAATTGAAAGCAAGTTTAAGAGCAGACTTTTAAAATAGTTGTCATTTGCCTGCAGTGACGGAGTAGGGTCTTTTGTGAGTTTAGTCTTTCTATCTGAATAGTCCCCTCATTGATTTTCTTCCTCTAGTCACTGTCATTTCCTCTTCCCAAGTACTATAGCCAGGAGCCTGAGTTGTGCAGTATCTTTGCAATATGGACACAGGGTCCTGTTAATGTGCTGTACCCTGGCATATTTCTGTTTTCTTGTCAATTTAATGTCAATTTTCATGTCAGCTCAGTCTGGGATAACAAAATACCATAGACTCAGTGGCTTAAACAACAGACACCAATTTTCTCACAATTCTGGAGGCTGGAAGTCCAACGTCAAGGTGCCAGTTCTGTTTCTGGAGAGGGCTCTCTTCTTGGCTTGCAGACCGCCACCTTCTTGCTGTCTTCTCATGACCTTTCCTCTGTGAGCATGTGGTCTGGTGTCTCTTATAATTTTATCAGACCAGAGCCCTACCCTTATAACTTCATTTAACCCTACATATTTCCCTAAAGGCCATATACAAACATAGGAAATTAGGGGCTTTAACATATGAATTTTGGATAGAAATACCCAAACACAGAAAAATAATAAAAGGGAAGAGAAGACATAGAGGAAAGCAATGTGGAGTCTTGTCTGGCTCAGTGTGGGAAATTGTACAAAGAGACAGGAAAAGAAAAGAGAAAAGGGTTGGTCAGTGCATCAGTGGCCAGTCTAGCTATGATTGAAACTCCAACGTGGCAGGAAACCATCAGGCGTGTCAGTCAGGCTGCCTCTGACCTGTCAAAGTTACACATTTACAGCTCTCTGAAGAGGCTATGAGTTAGACCAGGTAAATGAAGAATTGTGGTTCAGTTAATAACCAGTATGGTGGAAGCCGCTGGGCCTCTACTGCTTGGCCCTACCAACTCTGCAGTCACCGCCACTGCTTTCCGCACTCCGGTCTAGAGGCTGCTCCTCACCCCTCAGCCGAGGCCATGAAGATCAAGGATGCCAAGAAACCTTATATCTTCTGCTGTTTGATCCTGTAATGAGATCAGGCGTCTTCAGGGTGGTATGGACTGGTCCTTTGAGAAGCTTTCCCATGGTTTGGCATGAACATTGGGGGAACTCTAGTAAAGCTCTCATGTTTTGAGCTTATTGATATCACAGCAGAGGAAGAACAAGAAGAAGTTGAGAGTTTAAAAAGTATTCGGAATTATTTGACTTCTAATGTAGCGTATGGATCTACTGGCATTCGGGATGTACACCTTGAACTGAAGGATTTAACACTATTTAGCTGAAGAGGGAACTTGCACTTTATCAGATTTCCAACCCAGGACCTCCCTACTTTTATCCAAATGGGAAGAGATAAAAAGTTCTCAACATTACAAACGGTGCTATGTGCTACAGGAGGTGGTGCTTACAAGTTTGCAAAAGATTTTCGCACAGTAGATTGGAAACCTTCACCTGCACAAGCTGGATGAACTTGACTGCCTTGTAAAGGGCTTGCTGTACATAGATTCTGTCAGTTTCAATGGACAAGCAGAGTGTTATTATTTTGCTAATGCCTCAGAACCTGAGCGATGCCAAAAGATGCCTTTTAACCTAGACGATCCTTATCCACTGCTGGTAGTGAATATTGGCTCAGCAGTCAGTATTTTAGCAGTCCATTCCAAAGACAACTATAAACGAATGACTGGGACAAGCCTTGGAGGGGGTACCTTTCTGGGTTTGTGCATTTTACTGACTAGCTTTGAAAGTTTTAAAGAGGCTCTTGAAATGGCATCCAAGAGTGACAGCACCCAAGCTGACAAGCTGGTCGGTGATAGTTATGGAGGAGATTATGAAAGATTTGGTCTGCCAGGTTGGGCTGTAGCATCTAGTTTTGGGAATATGATTTATAAAGAGAGGTGAGAATCTATTAGTAAAGAAGATCTGGCACGAGCTACTTTAGTTACTATCATCAATAATATTGGTTCTGTGGCATGACTGTGTGCTGTTAATGAGAAGATAAACTGACTTGTCTTTGTTGGAAAAAAAAAAATAACCAGTAGGGTAGCCACTTACTTCATTAGTTATGTCATACGGCTAATAAAGCAAGGGACACCAAACTGGAAGAAACCTTGAGGGTGGAGGGCAGAGTGCAAAATTCCCTTGGTTCCCTAATGTTTTGCACTGTGATTATTACTCATGCCTCAAATCTTCATTTGCATACCTCATCCTCAGAGAGGTCTTTCTTCACTGCTCAGGATTGGTCCAATCTCCGATAGCACTCCATTCTCACTTACATCAACAGTAGTGAGAGGATTGGTCATAATGTTAGATCTTCAATGTGTAGCCCATCTGCATGAATGTGAACCCCACAAGCTGAGGTCCGTGTGCGTCTCATTGTGAGGTGTGGTATCCCCCCGTGCTTGCAAAATGTTGTCTTACAGGTGTTCAGCAATATGTGTTGAATGAATGAAGAGGGAATCCCCAGGATCTGTTGAATGAATGAAAGGAATAGCCCGTTTCCTTCTCCAATATGTACTGTGAGTCACTGGAGAGAACAGATTGCTAAGCCCCATTCTGAAAGTCCTTCCTACATGCTCCCGGCTACCAGCTTTCCATTTCCAGAAGCCTTTGATTGTTATAAGGTCTAGTAGAGGTAGGGCTGGTCTTTCCCTAAAATTCATGCATTGCATGTAGAAATCACTTGCCTAAATACACTGAAGCCCTTGGTAAAGTGGAAAGTGCATAGACAGTTGAGCCAGAAGACCTCCATTTGAATTATTTTTTCTCACTTGGTGTCCATAGGAACTTGGATAAGTCAAGTAATATGTTTTCTTACCAGAGCATGGACTTGCTGTGAGGATAAGTGCAATAATAATAATAATGAATAGTGCTTTGCAAGCAGTAAAGTCTTTGTAGAAATGTTCATTATTTTAAGTGGAAGTGATAATAAATGCCTCCTCTGATTGACCAGAACAGGCTTGGGAAGCTCTTACGCCAGCACCATTATGTACTCTTTTACATGGTTTTATTATGTCAGCTAAAGGGCTGCTGATCTACAAATCTGATGAAACTGCCTAATTTGGCCCAGTTTTCAATGACAATAGTGAAACCTACTGAATAATGTAGAAAGGACATCAATGAGAAATCACAGAGATGCATTGAGGCCATTAACTCAATTAAGATGTGGCTGCTCTGAGAACGTGAAACCAATAGCATCTAACTGGACATATTAATGGTGAGCTAGAGGGCGCCTGCATGTGACATCTTCTTGTATCTGTTGTTTCTCTAAAAATATGGTCTCATTTTGGGCTGGTTGGAGGATTTGATTCTTCCTTTTGTAGCATGCCTATTTTGAGAGTTTTGTGCAATGGGACGTTGATGGGCTTTGGAGTCACAACTATTAAGTTCATGTGCGGATTTTGTGACTCATTAGCTGTGTAATCTTTCCTGAGCCTCAGTTTCCTCATCTGTTAAAAGCAGAGAACAATTCTTATCTATTGAGGCTTGTTGTAATCAGGTGAGATATGTGTAAGCAAACCCCAGCACAGGACGAAGTGAATGATCATTTCTTTTCTCTCTTCTTTTCCTTCTCCATGATGCCCTAAATGAGTTGTAAAACATTTCTTGACGGCTCACAAGTGTATTCTGCATTTAGCATCTTTAGGACTGGAGTGAAAATTTGTTCTAGTTCTACTCTATTTGTTACTCTGTGTTGTTGATGAACTCCAAAAATTGCTTTCTCAAGAATGCTTGCTTGAGCTCTGGGCATGTACGTGTACAGTGAAATATTTCCTCTTGCTCAGTGAGGAGGGGAGTCAGAAGGCTAATATATGGAAATAAGTGCCCCATGAATGATTCTTATCATTTAGACCAATTAGTGTCCTATGATTACTGTGAAACTGGCAGAGCACAGCACTCAAAATCACTAGACAGATTAAAGAAGCAGAGGCATGAACGGGACAGAAAGGGGTTAGTGAGAGTTCACGAATGAATAGCAAGCAGGTGTACTGAATGCATTTACATGCCCGAATCCAACGGTATGAATAAGTGCCACAAAAATTCTTCTTTCTCGAAGTGAAGCTTTTAGTCAGTGGGGCAGGAGAAATGGCCTTTGCACCCTTAATGAGTTTTGATTCTTGCAGATTTTACTATTAGCCCTGAGCAGATCTAAGGAGCTAGATGTTTGAAGTTGAATCGAGTTCCATCTGTTGATGGGGTTGAATTAGAATTCTGAAGGAGCCAATGAAAATTACATGCAAACATTATGGCCATTTGTTATCATTATAAAAAGTGATAATGTCATTGCTGACTTACAAAGATGATGACCTGAAAGGCTGTGACATTATGACATTACATTTCATCAATAATGAAAAATTGCTGCCTTGGTATGATGGTTGGTGAGCTCAAGTGACCATGGAAAGGGGCTGCAGATCTTTTTGTTTATGCCAGACTGAAAATGGAAACAGATCAGCAGTCAGAATTTCTTAGGTAGCCAGAGGAGAGAATGGCTTCTTCTCTTACCCTATCTGCTGGGGAAGCAGAAGGACCTCCTTGACACGAGAGGTTTAATATTCAGCAGTGAGGGGCTTGCTTCCAAGCCACTTAAATAGTGCTGAAGTCTGCCTTAATAAGAGATTTCTAAGGCTTGAGGGAAAACGCGTTGTCCAGAGAAGCCATGATGTGTGAACATTAAGAGAGAGTGTGTGTTTTTTGGAAGGGATACTAGGACCTAACAGATGGGCTGTCATTTCAGGAATGGGGCACAGCTGATGTGGAGACATCAATTAGCTTATTAGCTTGTTGTTCTTAGATGGGAACTAGGAAATAAGTTTCATAGCTGCCAAAACTATCTGTGCAGTGTTCTTCAACATTTAGAGGGTATGATGGGGGCAGAAGAGTGATCCAAGATCATTCAAGACCTCACGTCGCAGAGTTGTGCTTTTCTGAGCAGGAGAGGTGATAAATCCAGTACCTGTGGATAAGCTCAGAAAAACTAGAGCCTATAGGCTATGCTGAAAGACCCCCAGAAGCTGCGGCTTCTAAAGCTTCCTAGTAAATCATGCAAAGTTTGAAGCTTTTGTGAGTCTTAGAAAAGATAATTTTCACAAAATATGATGGGGCAGCAGGGTAACTCGTCTGTCCTGTTTTTTCTTCCTGCATTTATTTGATCAGAGAGCTATAAAGAGTGGGCTACATGCCGAGTCCAGGCACTAATATAAAAATTTGAAAGGAATGTAAAATCTTTAGATTTGAGGTGTAAAATGGATTTTCTTCCCTTTTCTCTTTTATGCAGGTGTTTCACAGCAGACACATAAAAGACCTATTTATTTGTAGTGTTCTTTTCGCCTTTCATTCTATGCCACTGCTTAGGTTTGGGGGAGTTTGTATCAATATCAATTTCTTTGGAGTGAAATAAACTGACCACCCTGGGTCTGCGTTCACCCCAAGGGAGCATTTCCACCTACCTTCTCTGGTTTGGCAGGTTCTAGGTGCACGCCTGTGTGTGGGGTGTGTACACATGTGTGCCTGTGTGCTGTGTCCCCTCTGCCTGGCCTTGAGTGCTGTGTTGGGGGGGTGTTTCTGAGCAGCAGAGTTCTCTTCGTATCCTAATGCTGATCTGACTGCCCACAGCCTTTGAGGAGCTCCAGCTCAGCCTCCCTGCTGGGGCTTACCCAGTCTGGGTCTACAGTGCCAGTCAGTATGAACCTTTCCTGTGGGCTCCCCAAGGCCTCTTCAGGGCATGGACTCCCACCTACCCTATGGATCTCAGTGTAGGCTTCACCCTGAGCATGACACATTCATGTCTCTCTTCCCAGCTGCATGTCTCTCAACGTTTAGCACAGTGTCTGGAACATTATAGGAGCTTAGTACATACTTCATGCTGAGAGCTACCCTGAGACTCATTGCCAGATAGAAACCTCTAGGAGCTCCTGGACTCATACCAAAACACCTACAGAAATTCAAAACATTTCTTTCCTTGACCTGAGAAGAGGCAGTGGTTCTCAAAGTGTGGTCCCTGGGTCAGCAGCATTAGCATTACTTGAGAATTTGTTCTAAATGCAAAATAGGAAACTCTGCTTTGGGGTCCAGCGGCTTGTGTTTGAACAATTCTTCCAGGTCACTCTGATGCAGGTTCAAGCTTGTTTGAAGTCTTTTCTTGCCAGTGCAACATTAACAGGAAATGAAAATAAATATGTTTCATTTCCTAACTCTTCAATTATGGTTTTCATGTCCTTTCCTTCTAAAAGACATGGAGCAAGGCAGCGATCAGCCTGGCCTGCCTGTTCGGTCTTACTTCAGCCAGGGGGGACCTTGTATATTGACATAGATGAGGAAATGGTTACTTGAGCTAACAAAATCTGAAGAGATACAAGAATATTTTCTCTCCTTTTTGTAAAAAGGTACCTAGCATTCAATCTCTGACTACTAATCCCCCTGGTTTAAGACAGTATTAGATGACAAATATGCCTGGGAGGGGTAACACGTTAACCTGGCAGTGAAGTACGCTTTATCAAGAATGGGTTTGAGGCAAACCTCTGGTATCCCAGGATTTACCATTCTAAGCTTCAATGATTTGCAAGTAATCTCAAAAATTTATGGCATTTCGTAAATGTACATTTCTCTGTGGGAGCCAGGCATATCCCTCATGGATGAACCTAAGAGATCACCTAAGATCTTTACATTAAGACAGCCTAAAAAAAAAACAAACCCAACTTTGTCATTTTGTTACTCCCTTAAAAAAGGGAGTAACAAAATGACACAGGCCTAACAGGGTTGTTGTGTAGATCAAATAAATGAGTGCCTGCAATCCACTTTGAATGCGGGCAGATAAGCTCTTCATGACAATTGTCTCCTTGTTCCTTTACAGTTAAGTCTTGTTATGGTTTACTGCTGCTTTATCTGAGAAAATAGAATTTGCCGATTAGCTATTAGATTTCTACACTGGAAAAGTCAGAGTTTTGAGGTGGACCTAGATCTTCTTAATGCCGGCTGTGGATTCTGATCAGCTGCTAGTTTGAATGGACAGGGGGAGGCCAGGACAGTCTTGGTAGCTGGGGAAGGGTTAGATGGAGGTGGGGGAGTTACCTAAAGGGCGGGTGGCACTGAATGGGTAGTGAAATGGATGAAAGTGTTTGTGTTGAGGTAAATTTTCCCTGAGTGAGGCAGTATCCCCTCCTTTTCAGGAGACGCTCAAGTGGTCATTTTCTATGTTATCAGTAAATATAATCTCGGCAGAAGGAAGTATCAGATGAGAGAATAAAGCCAAGCACAAAGTCCAGAGGTATAGGGTGAAATTTGGGGGGTAGGGGTCCAAACAAAAGAATTTTCTACACAGTATAGTCCAACATCCAGGTTGGATGGATGACCTTTTAATAGCCACAGAATTCTTTCAGTGATGCTTAGGATGGCTTGCTTCCTGGTGCGAGTAGAATCCCAGGACGTCTGCCAAGATGTATTACTTAATGTTCTCTGTTTCTCAAAGGTTCAGTAAGCAAAAGGGGTTATTCTGAGCAAGCCGCCAGGATGATGACAGGAACAAACACCTCGATGTATAAATTTGAGACCTTTAACCTCTCAGCTGTCAAATTTCAATATTTCTGGTCACAATGTTAAATGCACTCTAGTACCTATTCAGAGAGCTCTGATGGAAAAATCAAAGTTTGCTTTTATATTTACACACTGTTAGTAAGTTGTTAAAAGAAGAATAAAGCAAGGTGACTGCTAGCCATATTTTGTATTTCTGGCTTTATAGCTTCAGCATAGTAAACCAGAACCTCTGTTTTCTCTGTCAATTATAATGCACGTTCCAAGTGACTTAGTGTTATTGCCAGCTCTCTGTCCCCTACCTTTTAAGAATGATAAACACAGCATGTTGAAGGTAAAGTTTCAAACCAAGACTATGAAGGGGGTAGAGATATACGTGCTAAAACATAACTTTAAGATCTTTCCATTTGAAATCAAGTGTGTGGATGTGCATGAAGAATGCACCATGTGTTTGTATAGTTTATCTTTTATCCCATCTTTTAAACGTATGTTAATAAGCCTGATCATACTGCTAGGATGGAGAAGAGGAGAATATTCTGTTATGTGGACACGATTGCCTTTTGGTAGTAGGGCCTGTTTTGTCTTGTCCTGTGCAATTCTGTAGACACATCTTCCATCATAATGACCTTTCTGACAGCTGATGGGTAGGGGAAAATGGTTTTCTCAAACCATTTTCCTTTCATGTAGTAAGTAATAATTACTTGAAGTGTGTGACAACGATGGAATGGGTAGACTTACCCAAGGCCCCATGCTGGAAACTTCCTTTTATTCTAGCTCTTATTTTATTCTTTGTCAGTACACTTGTTTGGAATAGAACATTTAGATTTTTATCTTTTTAGAAATCTGTGAAGCTTAGGAACTATTCAGTTCCACAGATGTTTCAGATGTCTTTCTGGGATTCCGTAAACTGCTGTGACCTGAGCCCAGGCAGGCTCCATGTATATCCATTTGATGTGTTTCTCTGCCCTGCTGGGTACTGCAGCCACCATGGAAGGGGCCACCATGGGCCACTGCAGAGAGAGTGGACAGTGACAAAGGAAGCTGAGCTTCCTGTCAGGACATGCATCATAGGATTTGAATAATATGAGTAATGATCATATGCCTTTTGGTTTAGCTTTTCTTTTCTTCTTTCTTTCTTTCCTTCTTTCTTTCCTTCCTTCCTTCCTTCCTTCCTTCCTTCCTTCCTTCCTTCCTTCCTTCCTTCCTTCTTTCTTTCTTTCTTTCTTTCTTTCTTTCTTTCTTTCTTTCTTTTTGAGACAGAGTCTTGCTCTGTCACCTCAGTTAGAGTGCAGTGGCCTAGCTCACAGCAACCTCAAACTCTTAGGTTCAAGAGATCCTTCTGCCTCAGCCTCCCAGGTGCCTGCCAGGATGCCCAGCTAATTTTTCTATTTTTAGTAGAGATGGAGTTTTGCTCTTGCATAGGCTGCTCTTGAACTCTGAAGCTCAAGCAGTCCACCCACTTGAGCCTCCCAGAGTGCTGGGATTATAGGCACGAGCAATTTCTTTATGTAAGACCATTTCAAATATTGGTAAGCTAAACGTTTAGAGCAAAAATCAACATGGAAATTGTGTCCAAATTTGGGACTGCAGAAATTATCCATGCACATCATGCCTCTTGCAGAGCAGTGGAGACAGAGTCTGGAGAAGTATCTTGCTATTGCAGTGCCCTTGCTCTGTTCTAGAGGTCAACAGTAGCTTCTGATGAGGATGTTAGGAGGTCAAAGCAGATGTTCTCTCTTCTGACCTATTAAGTTCTTTTAGGCAGCATGCCGCCTGCTTGGTGTGTCACATCTACACCACGGGCAACTTGCCATTCACAGTTGTGTGCAGTATTGCCTCTTTTTTGCATTATTTCACATGATGCAAAAAAGGGCCTCTTACACAGGGCCTCATGTTTTGATGGCTCTCCTGAGGGACTCCTGTCACCTCTTGTGTCACATCCCTGCCTCTGCTTGGTGCTCCATCCTCATCTAGTGTTTTGAATCCCAAAGCTTCTGTCTTCTTTTGGGCCCATGTTGCTCTACAGAGGATTAAAAGTGCTTGTGGCCGAAGTGCTATCAGCAGAATCTAGACTTTGACTGAAGGTTTTGAGGGATCTGAGGAGAGTGACCCCATTGCACAGATAAGTATTTACAGTAAGTAAATATGGCCAGTATGACTCACCTGGGGTTCTCCAGTCTTCCTCATACCTGGGCCCTCTCCCTGGCCCTTTTTTTCTTTCTGTCTCTGTTTATTGCTAGCTAACTTTCCATTCTGGGCCATTTATCTCTTCTTTGTTTTTCAGATTGAGGGCACTCAGAACCTCCTGTCTCTTTTGATATTCCAGGAAATTAGAAAAGAAAAGCTTGGTTGCTTTATTATACTTAGCAAATTAGCCCTCTTTGTCTTACAATAAGCCTCAGTCAATAAATGTGGATGTAAATGATTTAATGCTCATGGAGGTGATATTTTGAGACAGGAGAGCATTGTGGTAGCAGCCCTGTTCCACTGAGCTGAAAGCAATCCCTGTTCTAGCCCCTTTAATGCTTAAGCTATTCACATTACATTTCTTACCTCCCTATTTTGTTTAGCCAAAGATTTAGGAGTTATAGCAAAGAGACACTCAACTATCCTATGACCATCTCCTCTGTATATGTGAAGTTCAGCAAAGAAGGGATTTTTTCTAAGTTGAAGAAATAAGAAAGAAGTAGACCATTCCATAGGAAGGAATTATTTTGACTTCCAGAATATGTATACATTCACACCATATATCACAGAATCTCTCTTATTCAACCTCTACATAACCTGCTTCTCCAATTCCTCTGACTGGGCTCAAGACACTTGGGACACTTGGCACCAGGACACCTGTACCAGGTGAGGGATATTTAGTAAGAGTCAACTGAGTTTGTTCCCCAATCTGCTTATGATACTCGTACTTATTATTGTAATTATACAGTTTAATTAAATATTATACAAAATGAATATATAAATATGAATATAAAGATGAAAGAGCATTATTTCTACTAAAACTGAAGGTTTGGAAAGACTTGATAAAAATCACGTCTCTAAAATTTTTTCTAGAGATAAAAGATATGGATGAAATGACTATAAATGGTTGAGAAAAACTATAAATGCCCACAAATCAGATGTTTTATAAAGTACATTTAAGTTAATTCTCCTTAAAGAAATGGAGACTGAAAGTTGTTGAGGACATATGGTTGCAGTGTACATATGTGAGACTTTATAGAACCCCAGTTAGAGGATCAATGCTCAGGCCTTGGCCCTACTACCGAAGACTAACAAATAAATTTATATGAGTTCTGACAGTTGAGTTTATGAACTTATAATAGAAAAAGTGCTGCATACCTCATTGCTGAATATCACGATGGTCACTTTGGAAGTACTTCCCTTGGGAAGCTATGCCTTGATGCCACCCTTCATAGCAAATGTGGAACTCTTTTCTGGAATGGCCATCAAAGCTGTCAGCATAGTACCTTTGATGTCATGAATAATGTTCTTTTCAGTATTTCCTTTATTTTTGGCTAAAGAAAAAAGTAATTGGGAGTCAGATCAGGTGAGTAGGGAAGGTGTTCTAATACAGCTATTTGTTTACTGGCTAAAGCTCCCTCACAATGGTGCTATGTGAGCTGGCGCCTTTTTGTGCTGCAAGAGCTACACCTGTCTCATGCCAAAATTTTCAGTGAAGATTTTGCTAACCGTTTCTCTTTTGATATTTACTTGGTCTTCCACACTTCCCACAATTAGTCCATGATTTTTATGCACAATTTAATGTTTTTTTGCAATGTTTGGCCAGTTCTGCTTGTTACTGGCCACTCTGACCTCTTTTCATCAGTGATGCTTTCCCATTAGAAAATCGTTTAATCCATTTGTACACTGCTGCTTTTTAATGCCATTACCCCCATAAACTTGGATTAACATGTCCCTGATTTCACTTCCACTCTTGCCAAATTTAACAAGAAATTTACAAACGTTTCCTTGTTGCTCTAATCCAAGTTCTGACATTCTTGTGATGTCACACAAAAACATGCAACAACAATAATAAATGCCACTCAGCAAGATACTGCCACATGTTGACACAAATACAGCTGCGAGACACTGATACACCAGTGTTATGAAACCTTACCAAGTTGTTTGTACAGTGCTGCCAAGTGCATGGTGGCAAGTTTGTGAATTTAATTGTCAGACTTCATACATACAAGATTAAATAGCAAAGTTTAAGGTATGAGTCTTAATATTGCTATTTAATTCCTAACCTACTCTTTCAATTAGTTAATCCACTATAGGATTACTGTAATGGTGAGAGGGCTTCTACTCTGTGTGCACATACCGAGAACATTAAATAGCTAGCAAATATGGGTGGAAACTCATTGTGTTTTTAATATTAATTTTCACACCACCTTATCAGGGTATTAGTGGGATTTCTAGATAGGAGTACCTAGGTAACTACTGTTTAGTCTCATTTTTGTTCTACTGTTTATGTATCTTAATGTTTCAGGGTGATTCTGACCTTGACCTGAACACCATGGGTAAAGGATTGAAGTTGGGCTAGACTGGTCTGGGATGGGTCTAGATGCCCTCAGCTACACCCCTGGTTCATGATTGGCCATTCTTGTAGCAGAGCTAACATACCAACAATGAAGAACACTCAGTGTTTATATTGGTAATTACTCCAAATGTAGTGTTTAAGGGACAGACTTTTGGCTTATACTACACAGGGTTATAAACTAAAACTTTTTTTTTTATTATTAAATTATAGCTATGTACATTAATGCTATCATGGGGCACTGTACACTGGTTTTATATACAATTTGACATATTTTCATCACACCAGTTAACATAGCCTTCCTGGTATTTTCTTATTATTGTGTTAAGACATTTATATTCTACATTTAGTAAGTTTCACCTATACCCTTGTAAGATGCACTGTAGGTGTGATCCCACCAATCACCCTCCCTCCACCCATCCTCTCCCCCTTCCCCATATTCTTAGGTTATAACTGGGTTATAGCTTTTATATGAAAGCCAAAAATTAGTTTCATAGTAGGGCTGAGTACATTGGATACTTTTTCTTCCATTCTTGACATACTTTGCTAAGAAGAATATGTTCCAGGTGGAGAAAGATGGTGGATGAGTAACAGTTTCCCTACAACTTGGCACGGTGAGTCTGGGGAGATAAGACTCCAGGCATCTCTGGCTGGTGGGAGGTGCCTATAATCATTCCTTTGAGGATACAGGGAGTCAGCAAGGGACTTCTGGACCCCAAGAGGAGGACAAAAACAGTGGAAAACTGGCAAGTGGTTGGGTGTGTTCAATTGACCTAATCCCGCCGGCAGCTGTAAGTACAAACAGCAGTGAGACTGCAAACCAGAAAGGCCTTACCTGTGAACTGTTTTGGTGTTTTTGGACTTGGCACTCAGTTGAACTGCTTTGGGGAGAGCATGAGCAGGAGTGTGCAGAACGTTGGGCATTATCTAGGGCCCCAGACTGAGCTGCTGAGCTGGACGGAGCTAATAGTGTTTGGCTGTGGGCCGCAGGGAGCCATTGTGAGAGAACTGCCCTGGCAAGCTCCGCACTCAGGGTCATAGAGTAAGGATCAGGTGGGAGCTAGTAACCTAGTGACTGAGTAGCCTAAAGGTGGGGAATGAACTGCCTTACAGCCTTAACCCTCAGGGGCAGAGTGAGACCGGTTTTGGCACACTGGAGCCTCGAGCTATTGCCCTGGGTAGAGTGCCATGGTGTCAAAGCTCATAGCAACCTCAAACTCCTGGGTTTGGTGCCACCTGGACCTCCATAAGAGCTGCACCGTGACCCTCAGCACACGCCCTGTGCCCACTGGGCCTCCACATGCCCTGACCAGGAACTGCTGGAGCCACGCAACCCTGCATGCTCCCTCCTGTACCTGCCTGCCTCCACATTGGCCGGCTCATCTGGCCAGGGACTCTGGTAGCCGCATGCCCTAAGGAGCCCTCCCTGCCTCTGCACAGAGCCCTTCTCCTGGCCAGAGATAGCTGGAGCCTTGGGCTCTCTGTGCCAAGTCACTAGGCACCAGGCACTCCCAGAACTGTGCACACCACCTCCTGCCCTGTTGCTAGATCTGGGTGTGTCATACTCCAGAGCTGCTTCCACAACCAGAACTCCCCAGCTGGGGCAGCCCTAGAGGAACTACACAGGGTCATTCCCTACAAAGAACCAGCAACAATAGACTGATTGCACTGGGGTCTAATCTTCGAGACACACCTCCCCAACTGTGAGGACAGCCAGAAGCAATGGTGAAAAACAATAATGAGGTGAAAGCAACAGAAAAACTCTGGCAATATGAATAATCAGAGTAGATCAACTCCCCCAAGGATCAGTGGGGCAGACACAGCATAAGATCCCATGCACAAACAAATAGCTGAGATGTCAGAAATCAAATTCAAAATCTGGATAGCAAATAAGATCGAATTAGAATCCAAGCAGTAACCCAAAAGATGTCTCAAGAATTCAACAAATTCAAAGGCCAAATGACAAAAGATTCTGACACATTGAGACAAGAAGATGCAGCCCTTAAAGGTATGAGAAACACAGTAGACTCCCTCAGTAACAGAATAGAGCAAGCAGAAGAAAGGATTTCTGACATTGAAGACAAAGCTTTCAGACACTCCCAAACTCTCAAAGAGGAAGAGAAATGGAGGGCAAAAACAGATCACTCTCTCAGAGAGCTCTGGGATAATTACAAGAAAACCAATATTCATCTTATAGAGATTCCCGAAAGTGACAAAGTGGCTCCACAAGGCACAGAGACTCTTCTCCATGAGATTATGAAGGAGAACTTTCCAGACATGCCAACAGATTCTGAAATTCATATAGCAGACAGTTTCAGAACTCCAGCACAACTCAACCCAAATAAGACATCCCCCAGACACATCATAATCAATTTCACTAAAGTTAATATGAAGGAGAAAATTCTGAAAGCAGCCAGATAAGAAAACAATCACTTACAAGGGTAAGAATATTAGAATAACTGCAGATCTCTCTGCAGTAACCTTTCAAGCTAGAAGAGGGTGGTCATCAACTTTTAATCTCGTAAAACAAAATAACTTTCAACCCAGGATCCTGTACCTAGCTAAACTGAGTTTTATTTATGATGGAGAAATGAAATTCTTCAAAGACATTCACATGTTGAAGAAATTTGCCATAACTAAACCAGCTCTCCAGAATATTCTCAGACCTATCCTCCATAAAGACGAGTGCAATCCTCCAACACAAAAGTAAACCCACCCAGAAAATTTTGATAAAATTTCAACTTCTATAGTCAGTAAAGGATTAAAAATGTCCACTGGACTCTCAAAAAGGTTATCAATATTCTCAATTAATGTCAATGGTTTAAACTGTCCTCTAAAGAGGCACAGGTTGGCTGACTGGATAAGAAAACTCAAGCCAGATATCTGCTGCATACAAATATCTCATCTTACATTAAAAGACAAATATAGACTCAAGGTAAAGGGATGGTCAACTATACTCCAGGCAAATACAAAGCAGAAAAAAGCAAGCATTGCAATCCTATTCGCAGGCGCAATAGGCTTTAAACCAACTGAAATAAGAAAGGATAAGGATGGACACATCATATTTATTAAAGGTAATACTCAATATGATGAGATTTCAATTATTAATATTCATGCAAACAACCAGAACAGACCTCAATTTATAAGAGAAAATCTAACAGACATGAGCAACTTGATTTCCTCCAGTTCCATAGTAGGTGGAGATTTTAACACCCCTTTAGCAGTGCTGGATAGATCCTCCAAAAAGAAGCTAAGCAAAGAAATTTTAGATTTAAACATAATGATTCAACATCTGCACTTAACAGAATCTACAGAACATTTCATCCCAACAAAACTGAATACACATACTTCTCATCAGCCCACGGAACACACGCCAAAATAGATCACATCCTAGGCCACAAATCTAATATTGGCAAATTTAAAAAAATAGAAATTATTCCTTGCATCATCTTTTATTCCTTTTATTCCTTGCATCATCTTTTATTCCTTTTCTGGAATAAAAGCTGAACTCAATAACAACAGGAAGCTGCATACCCATACAAAAACATGGAAGCTAAACAACCTTATATTGAAGGATAGATGGGTTATAGATGAGATTAAGAAGGAAATGACCAAATTTTTGGAAGAAAACAACAATCAAAACACGAATTACCAGAACCTCTGGGATACTGCAAAGGCATTCCTAAGAGGGAAATTTATAGCACTTAAAGCCTTCCTTAAGAAAACGGAAAGAGAGGAAGTTAATAACTTAATGGGACATCTCAAGCAGCTGGAGAAGAAAGCACACTCCAACCCCAAACCCAGCAGAAGAAAGGAAATAACCAAAATCAGAGCAGAACTAAATGAAATTGAAAACAAAAGAATTATACAACAGATCAATAAATCCAAAAGTTGTTTTTTTGAAAAGATCAATAAAATAGATAAACCTTTGGCCAACCTAACCAGAAAAAAAGAATAAAATCTCTAATTTCATCAATCAGAAATAGTGACGATGAAATAACAACAGAACCCGCAGAAATTCAAAAATCCTTAACAAATACTACAAGGAACTCTACTTGCACAAAACTGAAAATCTGAAGGAAATCGACCAATACCTGGAAGTACGCCACCTACCAAGACTTAGCCAGAATGAAGTGAAAATGTTGAACAGGCCTATATCAAGTTCTGGAATAGCATCAACTATACAAAATCTTTCTAAAAGGGAAAGTCCAGGACTAGATGGCTTTATGTCAGAATTCTACCAAACCTTTAAAGAATAGCTAGTACCTATATTACTAAACCTCTTCCAAAATATAGAAAAAGAAGGAATATTACTCAACACATTCTACGAAGCAAACATCATCTTGATCCCCAAACCAGGGAAAGACCCAACAAGAAAAGAACATTATATTTGGAGATTAAAGATGCAGCCTAGTAACAGCTTCCCTGCAACTGGGCACGGTGAGTCTGTGGAGACAAGACTACAGGCATCTCTGGGTGGTGGGATCTGCCTATAATCACCCCATTGAGGATACAGGGAGGCAGCAAGGGACTTCTGGACCCCAAGAGGAGGACAAAAACAGTGGAAAACTGGCAAGTGGTAGCATGTGTTCGATCAACCTAATCATGCTGGCAACCATAAGTACAAGCAGCAATGAGAATGCAAACCAGAAAGGCTTTATCTGTGAACTGTTTTGGTGTTCTTGGACTTGGCACTCAGTTGAACTGCCTTGGGTAGAGCCTGAGCAGGAGTATGGAGAACTTTGGGCATTGTCTGGGGCCCCAGACTGAGCCACTGAGCTGGGTGCAAGAAACCATTGTGAAAGAACTGCCCTGGCAAGCTCCGCCCTTAGGGTCCCAGACCAAGTAACCTAGTGACTGAGGAGCCTAAAGGCAGGGACTAAACTGCCTTAGAGCCTTAATCATTAGGGGCAGAGTGAGATGGTTTTGGCACACTGGAGCCTTGGGCTGTTGCCCTGGGTAGAGTGCCATGACATCACAGCTCATAGCAACCTCAAACTCCTGGGCTTGGTACCACCTAGACCTCCATAAGAGCTGTGCAGTGACCCCCAACCGGTGACCTGCACCCACTGGGCCTCCGCGTTCCCTGACCAGAAACTGCAGGAGCCACGCAACCCTGCGTCCTTGCTACTATGTCCTCCCAGCCTCCACACTAGCCCATTCATCTGGCCAGGGACTCTGGTAGCTGCGTGCCCTCTGGAGCCCCCCCTTCCTCTGCACAGAGCCCTTCTCCTGGCCAGAGCCAAAGTCACTGGGCGCCAGGCACTACTAGAATCATGTGCACCACCTCCTGCCCTGTTGCTGGATCCGGGCGTGTCACACACCGGAGCTGCTTCCACAACCAGAACTCCCTAGCTGGAGCAGCTCCAGAGGAACTACACAGGGTCACTCCCTACAAAAATCTAGCAACAATAGAGTGGTCCTGCTGGGGTCTAATCTTGGAGAGACACCTCCCCAACTCTGAGGACGGCCAGAGGCAACGGTGAAAAACAATTTTGAGGTGAAATCAAGAAAAAACTCTGGCAATATGAATAATAAGAGTAGATCAACTCCTGCATGGATCAATGGGTCAGAAACAGCACAAGACCCCATGCACAAACAAAGAGATGAGATGTCAGAAATTGAATTCAGGATATGGATAGCAAATAAGATCGAATTAGAATTTCAAAAGTTATCTCAAGAAGTCAACGGATTCAAAGACCAAATGACCAAAGATTTTGACACATTGAGACAAGACGTTGCATCCCTCAAAGATCTGGGAAACACAGTAGAATCCCTCAGTAACAGAATGGAGAGAGCAGAAGAAAGGATTTGTGACATTGAAGACAGAGTTTTTGAAACCTCCCTAACCCTCAAAGAGGAAGAGAAATGGAGAGCAAAAACAGACCACTCTCTCAGAGAGCTCTGGGATAATTCAAAGAAAACCAATATTCGTCTTATAGGGATGCTGGACCCTCGAAAGTGACGAAGTGGCTTCACAAGGCACAGAGTCTCTTCTCCATGAGATTATGGAGGAGAACTTTCTAGATATGCCAAGAGACTCCGAAATTCAGATAGCAGTTTCAGAACGCCAGCACGACTCAATCCGAATAAGACATCCCCCAGACACATCATAATCAATTTCACTAAAATTAATATGAAGGAGAAAATTCTAAAATCAGCCAGACGAAAGAAAACTATTACCTACAAGGGGAAGAATATTAGAAGAACTGCAAATCTCTCTGCTGAAACCTTTCAAGCTAGAAGAAGATGGTCATCGACTATTAATCTCCTAAAACAAAATAACTTTCAACCCAGGATTCTGTACTCAGCTAAACTGAGCTTCATCTATCACAGAGAAATTAAATCCTTCGAAGACATTCACATGTTGAAGAAATTTGCCCAACTAAACCAGCTCTCCAGGATATTCTTAGACCTATCCTCCATATAGACCAGCATAATTCTCCACCACAAAAGTAAACCCATGCAGAAAATTTTTGATCAAATTCCAACTTCCACAGTTGCAAAAGGATTAAAAATGTCCGTTGGACTCTTGAAAGGCTTATCAATATCCTCAATTAATGCGAATGATTTAAATTGTCCTCTAAAAAGGCACTGGTTGGCTGACTGGATACAAAAACTCAAGCCAGATATCTGCTGCATCCAAGAATCACATCTTACATTAAAAGACAAATATAGACTCAAGGTGAAGGGATGGTCATCTATATTCCAGGCAAATGGAAAGCAGAAAAAAGCAG